>JXCR01144253.1:684203-696941 GCA_002079205.1 Phalaenopsis hybrid cultivar | reverse complement strand
CGTCCTTCTGAAGCGGGCAACGGGATTTCAATTCCGATGACCGACAGCTTCTTACGGGCAAACCCCACACCAAAAATAGTGCCGACAGGAAGATTCAAGTTTTGTTCAAGAAAGTTTTGAAATTTTGGACACGATATACAAAGATAAATCATTTTTTCCATATATTAAAAAACCACTAGAACTTGAGTTGAAGATACTTCCTGAACATTTAAAATATGTCTTTTTAGGAGATCCCTCTACTTTACCTGTTATAATTTCCACGAAGTTAACAAAGGAAGAAGAAGAAAAGCTGATGAAAATTCTGAAAAATTTTAAGAAAGCCTTCGAATGGACAATTGCTAATATTAAAGGAATCAATCATTCAATTTGTATGCATAATATTAATCTGGAAGAAAACTACAAACCCAGGGCTGATCTACAAAGGAGAGTAAATCTACTATGAAAGAATCTGTTAAGAAAGAAATTTTAAAGTGATTAGATGCTGGAATTATCTACCCTATTTCAGATAGTGTATGGGTTAGTCCAATTCACTATTTTCCTAGGAAAGGAGTAACTATAACTGTGAATGAACATAATGATTTAATCCCTACTAGACAAGTTACAGGGTGGCGAATATGTATTAATTATAAAAAAATAAATCTTTCCACTATGAAAGATCATTTTCCACTACCCTTTTTAGATCAAATGTTGGATAGACTAGCTGGGCATAAATATTTTTGTTTTCTGGATAGATATACCGGTTATCACCAAATTCAAATATCTCATGAGGATCAAGAGAAAACAAAATTTAGCAGTCCTTATGGTACTTCTTCTTTTAGAAGAATGCCCTTTGTTTATGTAATGCCCCTACTACATTTCAAAGATGTATGATGGCAATTTTTTATGATTTAATTGAAAAAGGGATTGAAGACTTTATGGATGACTTTTTAGTATTTGGAACTTCATTTGATTCATGTTTAGAACATTTATCTAAAGTTCTTAAGCACTGTGAAGGAAAAAATTTAGTCCTTAACTAAAAAAAAGGCCAATTTATGGTAGCAAGAGGAATTGTATTAGGTCGTGAAATATCAGAAAATTGTATGAAAGTATATCCTGCTAAAATTCAAATGATCACTAATTTACCTTCTCCAACAAATGTAAGGGAAATTAGGAGTTTTTTTAGGACATGTTGGATTATACAAGCGATATATTAAAGACTTTTCTAAGATTGCTAAGCCTTTATGCCATTTATTGGAGAAAGATGAAATTTTCAATTTTGATGAGGAATGCCTAAAAGATATTAAATTATTAAAAAAAATTAATCACTGCACAAATTATAATTTCACCAAATTGGGGAAAACCTTTTGAACTTATGTGTGATGCAAGTGATTATGCTATTGGAGTTGTTTTAGGACAAATATATGATAAAAATTTCAAAGTTATTTACTATGGTAGAAAAGCTCTTAATGAAACTCAAATTAATTATACAACAATTGAAAAAGAGTTATTAGCAATAGTATATGCCTTTGATAAATATAGATCTAATTTGATTGGAACTCATTTTATAGTGCATACAGATCATTCTGCTATTAAGTACTTAATGAAAAATAAGGATATTAAACTGAGATTTATAAGATTGATTCTTCTTTTACAAGAATTTGATTTTGAAATAGTAGATCAGAAGGGAACTAAAAATCAAATTGCTGATCATTTTTCTAGACTTGAATTAGAAAAACCACTCTGTTTTGAATAAGAAATTAATGAATATTTTTCAGATGAAAAATTGTTCACTGTAAATGAGTGGCGTGTTTCGTGGTATGCCGACATTGTGAACTATATTGTTAGTGATCTTAATCCCTGTGGAATGACATACCAACAAATGAGAAAATTTATTTCTGAATCTAAGTCTTATTTTTTCGATGACCCAATTTATATAAAATAAGGGAAGGATCTGATTATTCGAAGATGTGTACCATTAGAAGAAACTTATGAAATTATCCAAAAATGTAATAATTCTGATTTTGTGAAGATGTGTACCATTAGAAGAAACTTATGAAATTATCCAAAAATGTCATAATTCTGATTTTGAGGGACATTTTGGTGTTGATAAAACAACATATAAAATTCTACAATCTGGATTTTGTTGGCCTACAATTTTTAGAGATGTTAATGCTTATATCAAAAGTTGTGATAGATGTCAAAGAGTAGGCAATATTTCTAGAAGAAATGAGATGCCCCTCAATTATATGCTAGAAGTTGAAATATTTGATGTTTGGGGATTAGATTTCATGGGACCATTTATACCATCTTTCAGAAATTTATATATTTTATTAGTAGTGTACTATGTATCCAAATTGATAGAAGTTGTTGCTTTACCTCAATGTGATGCTCAAGTGTTGCAAAATTTTTTAAAACAAAAATATTTTGTAGATTTGTGATGCCGAGAGTTATCATTACTGATGGGGGAAGTCATTTCAGAAATGCCATTATGGAGAAGTTATTAAAGAAATATCATATAAATCATAGGATTGCTACTGCTCCTCAGACAAGTGGTTTGGCTAAATTATCCAATTGGAAAATCGAAAGAATTATGAAAAAATCAGTGAATCCAACAAAAATGGATTGGTCAGTCAAACTTGACTATGCTTTCTAGGCTTATAGGACTGCATATAGAACTCTTATAGGAATGTCCCCATATAGGCTAATATTTGAGAAAACTTGTCACTTACCAGTTGAACTTGAGCATAAAGTATATTGGGCTATTAAAGAGTTTAATTATAATTTAAAAAGATGCTGGTGAGAAAAGATTATTGCAATTAAATGAGCTTGAAGAGATAATGAATGAATCTTATGAGAGTGCTAAGATTTACAAAGAAAAGATAAAAATGTGGGAGAAAAGATTATATAATTAAATGAGCTTGAAGAGATAAGGAATGAATCTTATGAGAGTGCTAAGATTTATAAAGAAAAGATGAAAATAAGGCATGATCAAAAGATTCTTACTAAAAATTTTCAGTCAGGGCAACAAGTTTTGCTATATAATGCAAGGTTAAGATTGTTTCCAGGCAAACTTAAGTCCAGGTGGATGGACCCATTTGTTGTGATAAAAGTTTATCCTTATGGAGCTGTGGATATTAAAGATCCTAATTCTGAGAAAATTTTTAAAGTGAATGGACATAGACTGAAACTTTATTATATAGGGGATCAACATAAATATAATGATGGAATGATGTTGGGTCAACCAGAATGAGCACTGATTACGTCGGGCTGATGACGTAAAACCAAGCGCATTGTGGGAGGCAACCCATAGTTATCAGTGTGTTTTTGCTTTAATTATTGGTTTAAGTCTGATTAAGAAATTTAGGGTAGTATTTTTTAGTTTATTATGTGCTAGTAATGATTTTTAAAGTTTATTTAGTGACCTAGTCATGTTAGAATAAGAATTTGGATGTTAAGTTGACTGGTGCAAAAATGTGCATCGGCGCTTAAGCGCTAGATCCGGCGCTTAAACGCGGCAGTTTAATTACATGTGCAAATTTCAATTTCTAGAAGGTATAACTGCAATTTAGTTGGAATAAATGTGTCATGGCAGTTTTTAGTCGTGCCTAGAAGTTATGAGGGAGAATTTAGCGTATAAATAGAAAGGGTTTATAAGGAATTTCACCCCGGATTATTTTTAGCCCTAAAAGTCTAAGAAAGAGAGAGATTTAGAGAAAATATCTTCATGGGAGATGGATTTGAATAAGAAGAAAGAAGCCATGAAGAAGAAGTTCATTAGTTAAAGTGCACAGGAGATGTATAACGGTTTCTTAGCTGTTAGTATTGAAGCGATATCTGAGAAGATCAACAAGATGGAGAATACAATATATGTATTAGAGAATAAGGTGCTTGAGTTGCATGCTCATCTAGAACATATTGGGTGGCAACTTAAGATGCAATTCATCCATATCAGTTATATAGAGGAAGTGGATAAGGCAATATTCCTTAAGAAAAATTGGATTGAAGATGATAGTATTAGAGCTCGTCACCACCGTCTTTTTATCAACTCTATATTCCTGGAGAGACTAATGAAAGATAAGAATTTGTTCCTTCTAATGAAGAGTGGCATTATGTTAAGTGTTAGGAATGTGTGTTTAGAGTCATATTTTTAAGTGTGTTAGTGTTTATGTCTTGTGTTTAGTGTTTGTGTCACTTATGTATTTAATTGTAAAATGTTTGTTAAGTGTTTTGTACTTAGAAAAATTTTCTCATCCAAGACAATTTGAAGAGAGAACTAAGTGTTAAATGTGTTTGTACTTGTTTGTGAGTTAATATAAGTTTGTTTTTTTGTGAAAATTTGTGTTATTTTTAGCCTCGAATTGAATTAATTATTATGGAGAATTTTGAGAGAGAAGTGAGTTATACGAAGTAAAAATAGTCATTTAAGTGTTATGAGACCATTTAGGGGTGATTTATCTAGGCTAATAGTGCATTTTACATAAAAATTAAAAATTTCAAAAATTGTGCAATGGCGCCTAAGCACCACATCTCGCGCTTAAGCGCAAGCCAACCCGAGAGGCAGGCGCCTAAGCGCCACTTACCTGCGCTTAAGCGTCGGTTCACAAAAACTGGTTTGTGAACGGTTAAAAGTGAATTTTAAGCCCGAAAATACCATTTTTAACACCTCATATCATCTTCCTCAACTCAAAATCACAATTTTAAGGGCAAGGGCAAGTGGAATTTGAAAATTTCTTGGTGGAATCGAGTGAGATTTGCTAGATCCAAGTTCCTTAAGGTAAGAGCTTTACTTATATGCAAAATTTTGGATTTTCACCATATATTTTGGGGACATTTGGAAGATTTAGAAAATTTACTATTCATGGTAAAAAGTGAAGAAAAATCTATGGAAATTGCTTGGGAAGTTTTGTTGGTGCTTTTTGGAAGTTTAGTTTCATTGATTTAAACATTTTTAAAGTTATTTTTGGAATTTATCAAATTTGTAGAATGGCACCAAGAATGAAAAGGAGTAGAGGAAAGAGCCCATTCGATTCGAGCAAGTTTGTCAGTTTGAAAGCTCAGGATCGATATAGTGACGCTTTGCAGCCATGAAAATTGATTCAGGAGCGATGTTTCAAAAGTTCAGGTGGAGAGTTAGAAGAATTGATAGTCCGCCTACAGTGGGGACAGTTCTGTTGTGTCTCTGTCGTCGCAGTGATTTATGTTGTGAGAGAGTTTTATGCAAATCTCACAGAGGCTGAAGTGATCGATTTATGGTTAGAGGAAAGTTGGTACCTTTTACTCCAGAGGTAATCAACTTGTTTTACCATTTAACACTAGAGACTTTATATTTTTATGTGAATTATAGTCCTAGTGAAGCAGAGTTAGATGAGATTATTTTATATTTGACTATTGGGAGAGGAATTTGGAAGATAACCAATGAGAGGAGAGTAAATTTTATAAATTTAAAGTTATGTTCACCTTCGAAGGCCTGACACTATTTCATTTATGCTCGTCTGCTTCCGACCAATCATCTCAGTGAAGTGACCAGAGAGAGAGAAATGTTGAACTATTGTATTCAGGAGGGAAAGCCCATCAACATAGGGGCTTTGATCTATCACACTATCATCAGTTCAGTAGCTGCTACTACTACTACAAGTATGGGATTTGCTTCCTTGATATTTTCATTATGCGAGCAAGCTGGAGTGAAGTATGATAGTTGAGAGGAAGCTCTGTTACCTCTAAAGCCCATTACGAAGATGAATGTGAAGACTTATTCTAAGCATTCAATTTTTGACTGGAAAGGGGGATTTTCCAGAAGTTATGGATTAGAGACGTATGTTGCATCTACCTCTGCTGCATCTTCATCACGACCATCTACTTCTCGTGCTTCTACATTTAAAGGTGATACCAAGACTCAGGATGAGTTATTGCAGAAGATGATGGACAATATCAATTTTACCGCTGATAAGGTACAAAATTTAGAGCTTTTTGCAGATCATACAAATAGTTATAATAGAAGGAAGAGTGACTATGAAGAGAAATTCCACTCATCTTTGGAGATCCTGATTAGAGGTGAACTAGGAGTGCAATTTCCTCCATATCCTCGATATCTTGATTATGAGCCTGCAGAAAAATGGTACAACGATGATTCTGAGGATGAAGAGTTAAGCTGAGAGATTCATTTTCTCATTGTAATATGATGTGAACTATGTGGTCTGAGCTTGCTACATTTGCATCTGTGTGTTGTTTTGGACTATGATTTATGTTGTGTTTTGAATTTTTATGTTCTGTTGTTGTTGTGATTGTTGTGTTAGATAGTATTCCGTTTTATTTTGAAGTTTTAAGTTAATAGTTATTGTTTTGTGTTTAGTACTGTGTTTAGTTAGTTTAGAACTTAACTTAATTTCATATCTGTTATAAAGTAGAAAGTCTTGCTAGCTCAGATCTTAAACTTGAAATTTAGAAACTGCTGCTCTGTATTTTTCTTTTATCATGTTGGTGTGTTATTTGCTTTTATACACACTGTTTAAGAAGTCTATTGAATCTCTACATGTTAAACTAAAATAAAATATAGAAAATTTGATCAAAAATTAATTTTACTCCTATCTTTAGTTTTTTTAACTTGTATAATTAGGATGTTAAAATTCCTGTTAGCATGTTATTTTTAAATTTTCATTCCTATTTATATATATATATAATGTCACTGTTTATTTTGTTAATAATTTAAGTTTGGGGGGATGAAAAATATTTTCAAAACTGTTATTTGTTCTCAAATGTACTACAAGTGAATTTGATTTTAAATGAAAAATGATTATTTATATGAAGTTATATTAGGGAAGTAAAATTTGATTTTAGAAATGAGTTAGAAAAGTTAGTTAAAATTTTAAGTAATGAAGAAAAACTTTAAGTTAAAACTTTTTAGTATAGAAAATGATTAATATAAGTGATTATCTTTAGTTAAAAAAATTTTATTTTTAAAAAATTTAGATAATTTAGACTTTTATTTTTAATACTTAATTTTTTTTATTAAAATTATTTTCAAAACTACTATTATATATGTAAGTAAATGTATTATACCAAGACTTTACTTTAGGAAAGGAGAAGTGGAATTCAAAATCATTAAAATCCTATCCATATATAGTAATCCTTGCCTCAAAAAGAAANATAAAATTATTTCCTAAGACTACTCTAGCCATAAGGAACTCACATGAATATTTGTAGAATTTTATAAGTTTATTTCCTAAGACTACTCTGGGTCACAAGGAAACATGAATATTTGTAGAATTTTCTAAAGCACATGCAATTTTCTATAATTATTTGAACAGAAAGTGCTGAATATTTGTAGAATTTTCTAAAGCACATGCAATTTTCTATAATTATTTGAACAGAAAATGAATATTTGTAGAATTTTCTAAACTACATGCAATTTTCTATAATTATTTGAACAGAAAATGCATATGCAATTTTCTATAATTATTTGAATAGAAAATGCATAAAAACTTAGAAAATTAAGATCTCTAATTTTCTATAATTATTTGAACAGAAAATGCTTAAGAACTTAGAAAATTAAGATCTCTATCTAAAGATCTTCTATGTCTTTGGAAAAATGCTCAAATTGTTCACCTAGACAGACGCTAAAACATATAGAAATTTAGAGTTAACGTATTAATTCCATATGAATGGAGAATTGAAAAACTCCTAACCCTAATTTATTTTTAAAAAATAATTTATGCATCAAATTAATGTGAAAATAATTCCACATGGTTCTCCTCTGCNACATATTTGGTTTTTAAAGATTGAAGTGTCACTTGAGGACAAGTAACATTTTAAGATTGGGGGATTTTGATAAACCTAAAATATTTAGTATTTTTAGACACATTTTTATACCTATTTTTTAGATATTACACTTTAATTGAAATTTTGTGTTTTTCTTGCAGATACAAGTAAAAATGGAAAAAATGCTTAAAGGAGTGAAAAAAGGATCAAATTTAAAGCAAAAAGGTGAAAAATTGTGCAAATGAGTTTTGGCGTTTAAGCGCCAAATCCGGCGCTTAAACGTCTGTTAAACAGAGAAGGCCGTGCCTAAGCGCCGAGACCCAGCGCTTATGCGCCAGTGGTACTTACTAGACTATTAAAATTGGTTTTCACAAATTTTGAAGAGGTTTTTTGAGGCACCCATTGGCTTAATAGGTGGTTGTAACCACCATGGACAAAAATTATCATGAAAGGATGCATCTCTTGGGCAAATACATCGAATCAAGACACATTTTGAAGAGATCCTAAGGCACCTCTTGGAAAACTATAAAAGAAAGAAGAGAGGACTTAGAAAAGAGTCCTGAAAATATTGGCTAGTTTTGAAAGTTCTTTTCTGGGGAGTTAGTTCGAAGAGATTTTCAGGAACCACTTTTCATTTTACTTTATCCTTTTTGTTATTTTGTTTTGAGTGATTGTAAAAAAGAAGAGATTTAAATAAACTTCAAGAGTTTGGTGGAGGACTTGAGATAAGTTTTTTGAAGAGATTCAAAGGAACTTCAAGAGTTTGGTGGAGGACTTAAGATAAGTTTTTATCTTTTTTGTTCAAAGGAACTTCAAGAGTTTGGTGGAGGACTTGAGATAAGTTTTTATCTTTTTGTTTTAAACAGATTCAAAGGAAATTCAAGATTGGTGGAGGACTTGAGATAAGTTTTTATCTTTTGTTTTAGACTACTTTTGGTTTTAATTGAAATGGGAGAGGACTTGAGATAAGTTTTTATCTTTTTGTTTTAGACTACTTTTGGTTTTAATTGAGACTTAGGACTTGAGATAAGTTTTTATCTTTTGTTTTAGACTACTTTTGATTTTAATTGAGACTTGTTATTGTTGAGATAAGTTTTTATCTTTTATTTTAGACTACTTTTGGTTTTAATTGAGACTTATTGTTGATGATTGTAAAAGAGAAGAGGTTCAATGGAACTTCAAGAGTTTGGTGGAGGACTTGAGATAAGTTTTTATCTTTTTGTTTTAGACTACTTTTGGTTTTTAATCGAGACTTCTTGTTGGTTTGACAATGATTTCTACTTTTAAACTAAAGTATGGTTTTGTTTTCTCCATGGACTTGTTTTGGTTTGACAATGATTTCTTCTTTTAAACTAAAGTGTGATTTTCAAAGGAACTTCAAGAGTTTTTGATTGTAAAAGAGAAGAGGTTCAATGGAACTTCAAGAGTTTGGTGGAGGACTTGAGATAAGTCTTGTTGTTGGTTTGACAATGATTTCTTCTTTTAAACTAAAGTGTGGTTTTATTTTCTCCATGGATTTTGAGTAGTTTTCTTTATCTTTCTTTTTAAATGATAAGTAATTAAGTTTTGGATGGAAGTTGTGAAGAGTATTGATCTTTAATGTTGGAAGAAGTTGTGATGATTTAAATCTATGCACTTCATTTACTTCTTGATTTGGCCAATCCAAATGTTAAAATTTTTTATGAGAAATAATCGAGCTGGTATTGTCTCAGTTCAATTGGAAAGAATCACATGAGGTTGTATGAATAAGAATGTAGTTCATA
This sequence comes from Phalaenopsis hybrid cultivar, assembly GCA_002079205.1. Lineage (NCBI taxonomy): Eukaryota > Viridiplantae > Streptophyta > Magnoliopsida > Asparagales > Orchidaceae > Phalaenopsis > Phalaenopsis hybrid cultivar. The sequence goes on along the minus strand of JXCR01144253.1, from coordinate 687,444 downwards.
TGATTGAGTGCATTTGGAAAGAATCACATGAGGTTGTATGAATGAGAATGTAGTTCATATGATTGAGTGCAAATAGGTAGAAAGAATCACATGAGGTTGTATGAATGAGAATGTAATTCATATGATTTAGTGCAAATAAATTTGGAAATAATGTTAAAATTTGTTGTGAGAACATGTAAGAACCGGGCTGGTATTGTCTAAGTCAACAATTGGTTAAAATTTATTGTGAGAACATGTAAGAACCGGACTGGTATTGTCTCAGTCAACAATTAGAAAGAATCGAATGAGTTGTATGGAATTGCGTATTGTCTCAGTCAATAATTGGAAAGAATCACATGAGGTTGTATGAATGAAAATGTAATTCTTATGATTGAGTGCAAATAAATAGAAAAATATTCATTGATGGGTGTAGAGTTAGAGGACTTTAAAGTAAGAGGTTAAAGCCCACAAGTTGGTTTATTGTTTTAGGTTCTAATATGAGAATGTTAGCCCTCTAGGTGGAGGGAATCGAGGGAACTCTAGAGTGAAAGCTAGTATCTTCCCTGCCTAACTGGTCTTCAGAAATAACTTTAAATTAGCCAATGTTCTTTATAGCAACTCTAGTAAGGGTAAAGAATATTATTGCTCTAATTAGTCAATGTTCTTTATAGCATCTCTAGTAAGGGTAAATAATATTATTGCTCCTATTTGGCACAACCAGAGCTAGTATCTTCCCTGCCTAGCCGGTTTTCAGAACTACTCAAACTTTAAATTAGCCAATGTTCTTTATAGCATCTCTAGTAAGGGTAAAGAATATTATTGCTCCTATTTGACACAACACAATTTACATACTTCCACAACAGAATTTATATACTTATTACTAATTCACGATAATAAGAAAGATATTTTCATATTAAATACTTTTCTTCTACAAAAACTTTAGTTATCTTTTTACTTTTGTGTTAAAATATCAAAATTACCAAAAATATTTTAAATTCCTACAAAAATCATTTTTAGCTTAAGTAATTATCTTTTTAAAGATAGAAAAACTTTGTAAAAAGTGCATATTACATAATCTTCCCTGTGGGTTCGATATTCAGGTTTTAATCAAAAAGTCTTATATTACTTTATAATGATATGTATACTTATGTAGTATTCCTATATAAATATATATAAATTAAAAAGTTAAGTTCTTATTTTTCTTCATAATCAAGTTTTTGGTTTTGTTGCAAAATAAGGAAACTTAAGTAAAAAATATCATCATAACTATTGATATACTATGCATAAGCATTAAGTATTCAGGGATCAAATTTTTGGCGTCATTGTCGGGGATTAAAATCTTCAAGCAGTGGTGTCAATTTCATAAATCCTTGCATATACAAAAAATCTGGATCAGAAATCCCTCAGAGATTTTGAGGTACGATGAAGTGGACCCACTACCTCCCATGAAAAAATGGATGATTAAGAGAATGGTCTGATGGAGCATACTTCCAGCTGACTGTATTCTCAACAGTTGTATCATCAATATATATGATGAAGGTAACTGCATACCCCACATATTGATCATCACAACTTTGTGAGACCTTTCTGCACAGTCTCTTTCATGAGCAAAATTAATATCCTATTTAGGAAAGAGATAGACATCATTGGCCCCGATGAGTTCATAGGATCCATGGAGATTCACTACAAGTGGGTTCAGTGCTGATTCTTAAAGGAAATGGAGTAGACATCGCTAAACATTGCATTCCAGGGGTACAATGCCATTGCGTGTCTGTAACTTTCCAAAGAATGGATGACAGCAAAATGCCATATGGATTTCAACCAGATCCAGAGTTGGAAGAACTACTGCTGTACGAGCTATGAGAGGGTTGCACCTCTAAACACATGCAAATGGAACTTTTGTCCTGGAGCGTGGTTTAGTAGGTCAGCGTGATCAGGAGCTCACCACACCAGATATGGACACTCAAGAGACACCTTTTTGTACTGTAATTTGACACAACATATATAATGACATATGTACGAGATATGCTCAGCTTGCGATATGTAACCAGCATGAGATGTTTTCCAGATGTACTTTGATGCATTCAACATATTGTACCCTTTTGAGGCTTTGGCATGTACTCAATCTGTAATACATGTTGGAGCAGATTAATGAAATCTTTTCCAAAAATTTTGACTGTTTACTCAATTTCCATTTTGTGTGATGGATAAAAGCCACGAAACCATATGTTGGTTCTGAACTACAATGAACAAAGAACAAAACAATAAAAACTTAATAATAAAGTTTAAATAAAACACTCTTTTGAAAATCAATCAACCAACAAAAATTAAATTTTGGAAAACACATTTTGTAAATTAAACATGATAAAAACAATAAGAAATGAAAAATAAATCTGTTGAGTTGTTTCTCTCAATTTCAAGGTCTCTTACTCTTTGTTCGCGCAGCATGATTATCCTTGTCTGCACCAAATCTCACAAAATTTCACATATCTTCCTCAACAATGTTAACCTTTTCACATGACACATGTCTATGGGTTCAACAGCACAAATCCTTTGTAAATTTCAATTCTCAATTCAGAATCAGTCTCTATCTTTTGATTCCCTCCTTTCGAGGTCGGTCCCTAACTTTTGACTCTCTTTTTGAGATTGATCCTTAAATTTCAATTCTCATTTTAGAATCAGTCCCTAACTTTTGATTCCCTCCTTTCAAGATTAGTCCCTAACTTCTGATCCGACTTTTGAGATTGATTCTTAAATTCTAATTCTCATTTTTGAAATCAGTCCCTAACTTCTGATTCCCTTCTTTTGAGATCGGCCCCTAACTTTCGATCCTCTTTTTGAGATTGATCCTTAAATTTCAATTCTCATTTTCGGAATCAGTCCCTAACTTTTGATTCTCTTCTTTCAATATCAGTTCCTAACTTCTGATCCTCTTTTTGAGATTGGTCCTTAAATTTCAATTCTTATTTTTGGAATCAATCCCTAACTTCTGAATCTCTTCTTTCGAGATCAGTCCCTAACTTTCGATCCTATTTTTGTGATTTATCCTTAAATTTCAATTCTTATTTTGGAATCCTCCACTCGAGGTTGGTCCCTAACTTTCGACTCTCTTTTTGAGATTGATCTTAAATTTCAATTCTCATTTTGGAATCAGTCTCTATCTTCTGATTCCCTCCTTTTGAGGTCAGTCCCTAACTTCCGACTCTCTTTTTGAGATTGATCCTTAAATTTCAATTCTTATTTTATAATAAGTACCTAATTT
>JXCR01144253.1:628715-655856 GCA_002079205.1 Phalaenopsis hybrid cultivar | reverse complement strand
TATAAAGATAAAGTGGGAAATACATCGTCAGTTTCTACCAACTTACTACCGCCCGAGGTGGAGAGACTGCAGCACCATACGACCCCCTGACTACTATCAAGAGAAATCAATCCGCAAGTTTGTCACAGCCAAAAAATGTGGCAAGTGCTACCGATTTGGACATGTTGAAGCAGAATGCACAACTAGTGGAGTGATCTACTTCACCGAGCAGGGTGTCATCGAAAAGTTGGGTAAAGACACCGCGGATACTGAAGACGATGAGGGCATAAATGAGTACCAATTTTCAGTTGAAGAGATGAACGGTGATCAGAAAGAAGATAGAAACAAACTTAAGGGAGGATTCTCATTTTTCAGCCAACTTTTTAGATATTCCAAAACAAGTTAATGCTTTAAATTTCAAAAAATTCAATGCAAGAATGTGAACCGACATGGAATAAAATATAGAGCATTCACATACAAAGCACTCAATTCATATGTATTTACATATGCAACACCTAAACTTCAATTTTTACATATATGAAACCTTCATGAAAATATGTGTATCACTTTTAAAAAGTAAAAAATGGTGGTATTTTTCATGTGATATGAAAGATTTGGGTGGTATAAATATAAAGGTATAGGTATTAGATATGTAAAAACGTAGGAATTGGGTGCTATGTATGTATATGTCCTTCAAATATAAGATACGTTCATCAATTTTACCATATATGAAAGGTGAACATTAAAAGGGTATAGCTGAGACATCATGACAAGGACACATCATGGACAAAATAAAAATAAAAGATCTGAAACAACTGAGGAATAATAATATACATGAAAACATAATTCCAGATAACATTATACAGTGATACAGAAAAAAAATTTATATTTATGACCATTCTGACAAACACAAATTGGGACTTCTTTGCGATAATGATAAAACTAAAGGAGAACAAAAAAAATGAAGATTTACGTACATAACTAAATGCCTATGTATTTAAATATCTAAAGCCTAAACTTAATTTTTTACATACGTGTCACCTTACCTATGCACGAAAGGTGTATTTCACTTCTAAAAAGTAGTATTTTTAATGTGATATATCNGCCGGATTTTGGAGGGGTGTGTAAGCAACTCTTGGGAAAACTCATCCATATCTTTAAAGAGAACATTTTTTGCCAAAAATAGAGAGGAGATAACGAGGATAGAGAGAGGATAGGTTCCATTTGAGCTTTCTAGAGCGTGTAATGAGGGAAAGAATATAGGGAGTAAAGGAAGTGCTAGGAGAGTTCCTAGAGATTAGAAAAATTCCAATATTAGTGAGGAATTTTCGAGAGATTGTAAGAGTGGAGGGAAAGTGAGAGATTTCTTCCTCCTTGCTACTTCAAAAAGGAATTGCTTCGAGAGATTGTAAGAGTGGAGGGAAAGTGAGAGATTTCTTCCTCCTTGCCGCTTTGAAGAAGAATTTTCGAGAGATTGTAAGAGTGGAGGGAAAGTGAGAGATTTCTTCCTCCTTGCTACTTCAAAGAGAAATAGGAGGTGCTAGAGAGAGTTCATAGAGGTTAGAAAGGTTCCAATATTGTGAGGAACTCTTTAAAATTGTAAGAGTGGAGGGAAAGTGAGAGATTTCTTCCTCCTTGCTACTTCAAATTCTTCAAGAAATTGTAAGAGTGGAGGGAAAGTGAGAGATTTCTTCCTCCTTGCTACTTCGAAAAGGAATTTTGTGTGCTGTAAACAAACGAAGAGACTCAAAGGAACTTCGAGGAGTGTTCTTGGGGAGAAATTTAGCGATAAGTTATTTACTTTTTATAGTTTGTATGGCTTTGATTTTATTTATGAATTCCAAGTTGTGTTGTGCTTTCTCCATGAGTTCTGAGTAGTTTTCTTTGTCTTTCTCTTTGTCTCGAGATTTGTGAAATGGTGATTTGAATAGGTGAAGCCATGAAAATGTTTAAGAAATCGTGATGATCTTTTCACTTTGATCTTCATTTACTTTCAGTCTGGCCAATTGAATTGTTAAAATATGTTCAGTTTTACAACTAAAGTGAAGATTACATCCAGATTCAAAATTGATTTGTTAAAATATGTTGAGTTTTACAACTAAAGTGAAGATTACATCCAAGATTAAAATAATTTGTTAAAATATGTTGAGTTTTACAACTAAAGTGAAGATTACATCCAAGATTCAGAGAGAATTTTTTAAAATATGTTGAGTTTTACAACTAAAGTGAAGATTACATCCAAGATTCAGGGAGGTATTCGTTAAAATATGTTGAGTTTTACAACTAAAGTGAAGATTACATCCAAGATTCAGGGAGGTCCTTAAATATGTTGAGTTTTACAACTAAAGTGAAGATTACATCCAAGATTTAGGGAGGTCAAAGCTTTTGTTAAAATAAGTTGAGTTTTACAACTAAAGTGAAGATTACATCCAAGATTCAGGGAGGTCAAAGCCCTCAATATGTTGAGTTTTACAACTAAAGTGAAGATTACATCGAAGATTCAGGGAGGTCAAAGCCTTTATATGTTGAGTTTTACAACTAAAGTGAAGATTACATCCAAGATTCGGGGAGGTCAAAGCCCTTGATATGGTTGAGTTTTACAACTAAAGTGAAGATTACATCCAAGATTCAAGGAGGTCAAAGCCCTTGGAAATTGGGTGCAAATAAATATAGTTTTACAACTAAGGTGAAGATTACATCCAAGATTTAGGGAGGTCAAAGTCCTTGAAAGTTAGGTGCAAATAAATAGGGAAATAAAAATTATCGGGCGTAGAATTGGAGATTTTAGAGTGACAAGGTGAGCAAATTAAATAGGGAAATATTACTATCGGGCGTAGAATTGGAGATTTTAGAGTGACAGACTAAAATCTCCAATTCGGTCCTATTGTTTGGGTGTTGATGTGTAGATGTTAGCGCTCAGGTGAGGGGAACGTGGGAGCTCCGAAGTGAGAGCCGGTATCCTCCCAGCCTAGCCACAAATTCAGTAAACAGGTGAGGGGAACGTGGGAGCTCCGAAGTGAGAGCCGGTATCCTCCCAGCCTAGCCACAGAATCGGGGCGTAGAATTGGAGATTTTAGAGTGACAAACTAAAATCCCCAATTCGATCCTATCATTTGGGTGCTGAAGTGTAGATGTTAGCCCTCAAGTGACTAAAATCTCTAATTCGGTCCTATCGTTTGGGTGCTGATGTGTAGATGTTAGCCCTCAAGTGAGGGGAACGTGAAAGCTCCAAAGTGAGAGTCGGTATCCTCCCAGCCTAGGAAATAAAATTATCGGGCGTAGAATTGGAGATTTTAGAGTGACAGACTAAAATCCTCAATTGAAATAGGGAAATAAAATTATCGGGCTTAGAATTGGAGATTTTAGAGTGATAGACTAAAATCCCCAATTCAATCCTATTGTTTGGGTGTTGAAGTGTAGATGTTAGCCCTCAGGTGAGGGGAACGTGAGAGCTCCAAAGTGAGAGCCATTATCGGGCGTAGAATTGGAGATTTTAGAGTGACAGACTAAAATCCTCAATTCGGTCCCATTTTTGGGTGCTGAAGTGTAGATGTTAGCCCTCAGGTGAGAGGAACGTGGGAGCTCCGAAGTGAGAGCCGGTATCCTCCCAGCCTAGCCGCAGATTCAGTAAAAAAGCGAATGTAAAATCCCCAATTCAATCCTATCGTTTGGGTGCTGATGTGTAGATGTTAGCCCTCAGGTGAGGGGAACGTGTTTTGGTCCTATCGTTTGGGTGCTGATGTGTAGATGTTAGCCCTCAGGTGAGGGGAACGTGGGAGATCCTATCGTTTGGGTGTTGAAGTGTAGATGTTAGCCCTCAGGTGAGGGGAACGTGGGAGCTCCATGGGTGTTGAAGTGTAGATGTTAGCCCTCAAGCGAGGGGAACGTGGGAGCTCCGAAGTGAGAGGTGGTGTTGAAGTGTAGATGTTAGCCCTCAGGCAAGGGGAACGTGGGAGCTCCGAAGTGAGAGCCAGTATCCTCCCAGCCTAGCCACGGATTCAGTAAACAAGCATAGGATTAGTCAATGTTCTTTATAACTGGACCAAAGATGTTGAAGTGTAGATGTTAGCCCTCAAGCGAGGGGAACAACTGAAGTGTAGATGTTAGCCCTCAGGTGAGGGGAACGTGGGAGCTCCGAAGTGAGAGCCGGTGTCCTCCCAGCCTAGCCGCAGAATCAGTAACCAAGCATAGGATTAGTCAATGTTCTTTATGCCGGGACCAAAGGGTAAAGAATAGCTATGCTTCTATTTGGCACAAAAAAATTGAACTAATTCATTTTATCCATTCACTATAATTTCTTGTCATGGTGAAAGATGTTTTCTTATTTATTGAATATCACAATTAAACGTTATTCTCTCTCATTAGTTACTATCCAAAACATTGCCTATTAGTGACAGATAAGCAACTTGAACGTCGTTGTAGTTGAAGTATTACTTTTTTACTAAATCTTAGTCCGTAGTATTTTATTTGCCTATTAGTGACAGATAAGCAAATTAAACGTCGTTGTTGTGATTAAAGTATTGCTTTTCTAAGGTCTTAGTCCATAATTCTAAACTACCTCCTGTGGGATCGATATCTAGGACTCCATTAGAGCCCTATATTACTTGAGCAATATGTATACTTGTGTTGACATCGATATCTAGGACTCCATTAGAGCCCTATATTACTTGAGTGATACATATACTTGTGTTGACAATCGACTTTAACATTATTAAATATTATATCTATACATCTTTATTAAATCAAATATATATATAAAGTCACAGTCAAGTTTTTGGCATCGTTGCTCGAATTTAAATCATCTAATAGCCTCATCAAATTATTGTAATTGTTGATTTACAAAAAGGTCGGTCATTTGGTTGCCTGGGTTTTCCTCTTTATGGGTTGTCTGGTTACTTGGTTTTCTCTCTACTATTTTGTCTCTACTGTGCCTTTTGTTTCTCCACTCCTTCATTTACTAGTTACTTGAATCAACAGCTTAGTGTTAGTTCCACAGCTCTGACCCCTCCCTTTATTGCTAATTTCTGTACTGGGGACATTTCAGTGATGTCTGACCCTAATACAATTGATATTTCCACAAATATTCAGTGGGCTAAGGCCACTTTTGCTGACATTGTTGGGAAAGGATATGATAAAGTTCAGAGTCCTGATGATTTGGTTTTTCCTCAAGAGTATCATGAGGGTAATGACCCTCTCTTCAAGCCTATATGCAAGAAGAGTGGGAAATTGGCTATGTACTTTACTGAGGAAGACCTAAATGGTCTTACTGAATGTTACAAGTTCACCTTAATTGGTAAATTTCAACTTGACCACCCTAAAATGGAATCTGTGAGAAGATATTTTGATGGACTGAAATTCAAAGGGGCCTGTAAAGTAGGCCTTTGATGGAAGGCATATTCTCATCAATCTCAGAAGGGAAGAAGGCTATGCTAGAATCTTTTCTAAATAATCTATTTTGATTGAAGGAATCTCAATGAAACTACTAAAGTGGACTCCTGATTTTGACCCCAGTAAAGAACTTCCCATTGTCCCCATTTAGTTTAAGTTACCTGGACTTAAACTACACTTTTTCAACCATAAAGTTCTCTTCAACATTGGCAAAGCCTTGGGAAGACCTTTAAAGTTAGATTCCCCCACTTTCAACTTATCCAGACCCTCAGTTGCTAGAATTCTAGTTGAAAGAAATATCACTTTACATGCTGTGGAGGAAATTTGGTTAGGCACTGAGCATAGTGGATATTGGCAGAAAATTATAGCTGAATAAAGACCTTATTATTGTCATCACTGCAAAATGTTTGGCCATACTGATGAAAAGTGCTTTAGACTTCATCCCAACCTCAGAAGGAAGCTTCCTAGAACTAATTCAGATGTCTTAGAGCCACATGGTATTGAGCTGCCTGCTGTTGCTGGAATTGCTGTCCAAGATTCTGAATTTCTAGGGACAAGGATTCTGGAAGACTCTATACTATAGTTGGCTGAATTATCTCAAGATATGGATAAAGGGGTTGTGGAGCCAGATAAATCTCATTAAAATGTTCTAAAACCCTTGTCTGCGCAACTTCACCTTGTACCAGAACCTACTCAAGTTGAACAGACCAATTGTACTGCACTTCCAACACTCCCTGCTGATCAAGGGGAAGCAGCTACTGAGATATCAGAAGAAGATGTTGAAGAGAACTTTGTGGTTTCATAAAATGAATCTATGATTACTAAACATGGATTTTTAGTTTTGCAATTAACTAAAAATCTAGAAAAAGGTTGGCAAATCCAGAAAGCAAAAAAGAACAAAATGCCTTTGGAACTAAAGAACCTACTCTCTTCTACTTCTTCTTTGGAGGAAGCCCCCCCCCCCCCTCTCTTCTTGTACTTTTAGAACTAGGAGANTCTTCTAGTACTGTTAGAACTAGGAGAAGAGGAAAATCCACCTCTATAGGTTAATGAATCTTATCTATTGGAATGTTAGGGGATTATCACATCCTAAATCCCTTAATAGGATGTATAAACCTTGGATTACTGCTATACTTGAATCTATGATTACTAAACATGTCAACAGAATTGTGAGGAAGTTCCCTAGATTTCAACTTATTGTCAACACTAACAATAAAATATGGCTCTTTTGCAGATAGGAAATTCAATGCAATGTCCTTAAAGAGGGAGATCAATTTATTCATTTGAAGATTAACTTAAATTGCTATAATGGTTTTGCTAACTTCATTTATGCTGGTTGTACATCTACTGCTAGACAGGAACTTTGGCAACAGTTACAAGACTCCAGCTATTTTATAAGGGACTTCTGGATTGTTAGGGGTGACTTCAACTGTCTCTCTTCACCTAGTGAGAAGAAGGGTGGGAGATCTCCTGATATCAATTTAATGAACGATTCAATGATAACATTCAGTCTTCTGGACTTTTTGATTTGGGTTTTATTGGCCCTAAGTACACTTGGAGAAGGGGAAAGATTTGGGAGAGGCTGGATAGAGTTTTGGTGAATGATTTTTGGTTCAGAGATTTCCTGCATACTTCTGTCCAACATTTGGATATGAGTGGGTCTGATCATAGACCCTTACTTATTCAAATTTCTTCCAACAATTCTAAAAATAAAGCCAAGTTTAGATATTTTAATATGTGGTCCATGCATGGGAATTTTCTCAATCAAGTATCAATGGCTTGGACTGATGTTCATCATCACATCCTTGGTACAAAACTCTGGCTTTTACATAAAAAAAGTCAGTAAACATCTTTATAATTGGAATTGGGAAGAGGTTGGGAACATAGATAATAAAGTCCTTGAGGCTGAATAGAAGGTATTACAATTAGAACAGCTCATGTCTTCTGGCATAAGGTCTGAAATAGATCTTTAGTCTGTAAATGAACATCTGCTGGATGCATTCAACATGCAAGAGGCATTCTATGCTCAGAAGACCAACATACTGAAATTTTGTGAGGGGGACAAAAATTTTAAATATTATCATGCTTGCATCAACTATAGGAGGAAATGCAATATAATTCATAAAATCCTTTCTCAGGAGGGTCACTGGATCACTACTGCTGAGGGCATAGCTGATAATGTTGTTCATTATTTTCAAAATATTTTCAAACAAACTCCTACCTCTCAACCTCCCATTAAGTATATCTTGTTTGATAAGGAAAGGGAGTTCACCAAAAGCTTATCTCTCACTGATATTCCTAATGAAAAGGAAATATGGGAAGCTCTGAATTCCATTGACAGCACAAAAGTTGCTGGTCCTGATGGGTTTACAGCAGACTTTTATAAAAAGGCCTGGCTGATTGTGAAGGGTGAGGTCATTGCTACTGTCCAAAGCTTTTTCTGGGGGCTGATCTCCCCAAATACTTCTCCTCATCTACTATTACTTCGGTTCCAAAGGAAAAAACTCCTCACAAATGGGAAAATTTCAGACCTGTTAGCCTCACTTCTGTTATATCTAAGATAGTAAGCAAAGTTCTGGTCCATAGATTACAACCTCATTTAAATCAGCTTATCTGCAGGAATCAGGCAGCCTTCATCAAGGATAGAAGTATTGTGGATAATGTTCTTTTGGCTCAAGAGTTGGTACTGGATTTGGACAGAATCACTAGAGGAGGTAACTTAATTCTCAAATTGGATATCAAAAAGGCATATGACACAATCAATTGGAAGTTTATTGGACAAGTTCTCATTGTCAGAGGTTTCTCCCCTTCCTTTATCTCCCTAATCAACAGATGGTTGGCTAATAATTTCCATTCTATCTTCATCAATGGGACTTCTCATGGATTTTTTAGTGCATCTAGAGGTATCAAACAAGGTGACCCCGTTTCCCCTACCATTTTTATTTTGGTTTTTGACTACTTATCCAGAATCTTGAATGAGTTGGTAACCAGGAAACCCCACTCCCTTTATAGCCACAGATCTTCCACCTTAATCAATCATTTGGCTTTTGCTGATGATATCATTATTTTTTCTAAAGCTTCCAAATCTTCTGTTAAATTATTCAAGCAAAGCTTGGAGATCTTTCAGGATGCCTCTAGTATGAAATTAAATAAACAGAAGTGTGTCTCCATCTTCAGAAAATAATGCAAAAGTGAGTTAAAGACCTGGGTTTTTGATTTCACTAGCTTTACCAATAGCCATCTTCCTGTGAAATATCTTGGGGTAACTCTTATCAAAGGAAGAACAAAAAACTCTCAGTTTGATCACATTTTAGAAAAGATTCAAAGCAAACTTCAAGCATGGGAGAATTCCTTTTTATCCAATCGGGATAGGATAACACTTCTGAAAATTGTTTTATCTGCTATCCCCTCCTATCTCCTACAAATGACTATATTGAAAAAGTCTACTCAAAGATTATTAGAAGGGATTTTCAATATATTTCTATGGACTGGTCAAAGGAAGCAAAAACACTGGACTAAATGGGCTAAGGTGTGTAAACCTTTTATGGAAGGTAGGTTAGGTTTTAAGTCCTTCCCCCAAATTATGCATACTAATCTTTGCAAACTCTGGATCAAATTCAGATCTCAGTCCTCACTTTGGGCTGAATTCTTAAAGGGAAACTATTGCAAGCATCAACACCCTACCTAATTATCTGTGGGATTGGGGGACTTCCCCATTTGGAAAAAGATGTTACAGATTAGGGAGGAAGCTGAAAAAATGTATGTCTAGGAGATTGGTGAGGGACTGGTAAACATCTGGCGGGACAATTGGTCTTTGGAAGGCAACTTTCTGAATGATCAATATGCTCCAGCCTCTCCAAAGAATATCAAGGAACTTTGGGAACATGATAAGTGGAATCTTACTCCTATTCTTCCTTTTTGCAGCCTNAATGGGCTAAGGTGTGTAAACCTTTTATGGAAGGTGGGTTAGGCTTCAAGTCCTTCCCCCAAATTATGCATATTAATCTTTACAAACTCTGGATCAAATTCAGATCTCAGTCCTCACTTTGGGCTGAATTCTTAAAGGGAAAATATTGCAAGCATCAACACCCTACCCAATTATCTATGGGTTTGGGGGACTCCCCCATTTGGAAAAAGATGTTACATATTAGGGAGGAAGCTGAAAAAATGTATGTCTGGGAGATTGGTGAGGGACTGGTAAACATCTGGTGGGACAATTGGTCTTTGGAAGGCAACTTTCTGAATGATAAAAATGCTCCAGCCTCTCCAAAGAATATCAAGGACCTTTGGGAACATGATAAGTGAATCTTACTCCTATTCTTCCTTTTTGCNTTCTCAAATCTCCAATATTCTGAAACTCTCTGTTAAACCTGGGCAAAAGGACAGAATTGCTATCAAAAAGAACTTACTTCCTTCTCAGCCTCCCCAATAGGTGGTGGATTGGAGTCAGACAACTTGGAATAAATTTCTCACTCTCTCCATGTCATTTTTATATGGAGACTCTTCTTAAAACTGATTCCCACTGATGATATATTGAAATTGAAGGGCCTGAGAGGTCCCTCTAGATGCTTTTTCTGTCTTACTGAGGAGGAAACAATTGCCCACCTATTTTTTTCCTGCCCCTGGGTGCATGAAGTTTGGTCTATTGTGATTGGAAAGATGAATGTCCCAACTATGAATCTAACATGGGAGGTATTCTATAATTGCTGGTCATATTGGAGGGGAATTAATCTTCAAGACATCCCCAACATTGTGGCTTGGTTTGTTTGGATGGCTAGAAACCATTTGAAGTATGAAACTTCTCCTATAGAGCCAATAAAGGTGGGTCTAAATTGTATTGCCTTTATACAAAAACTGATTAAATTTAAAAGCTTTGAAGCTGTATTGGAGTCGCGCCCATCTTTTATTCCTACCATTACCAAAGTTTTGAAAACTTGCTGGTCTCTACCAAAGTATGGATGGATAAAAGTTAACACTGATGGTAGTTATAAATCTCAGTCTGCTGGTATTGGTGGTGTCTTCAGGAATCATGAGGGGAGGTGCATCTTGTTCTTTCAATCTCCTGTTAAAGCTTTGGATCCCTTGAAGCTGAATGTCAAGTTGTTTTTTGGGCCCTTAACTTAGCCAGATCTTACCATTTCAACCAGTTATGGGTTGAATCTGACTTTTTTATGCTTATTAATATTATCAAGGGCTCCTATGAAACTCTATGGAACTTAATAAGCTAGATTTCTAGGATTCATCAATTGCTGAAGAACTACCTTATAAAGTTCTCCCATATCCACAGAGAAGGAAATAGACCCTCCAATTGGCTAGCTAGAAGGGGTCACTATACTAAAGAATCTGTGGTGGGCAGAAGGATACCTTCCTCATTGGATTTCCTCCTATCCAGTGATTTGCTGCCCCTTCCTTATATTAGATAGCTCANAATCAAACTTATAGTGTTTCTGAATTAAAATATTACTGCAGTAGATCATAACTTTTATAAAGTACTAAAATTTTTACTTGAGGACAAGTAATAGTTAAGTTTGGGGGATTTTGACCAAAGGAAAATATATTAAAATTTTCATACCTCTTTTATACTGTTTTTAATGATATTGCACTTTAAAAAAAGGTATTTTTGATGTTTTATTGCAGGAATGATGAATTAGGGTCAATGGAGCAAAAAGATACAAAAAGGAGCGAACTTGGAGAATTGCACTAGGGCGCCAATGGTGCCATCGAGGCCACCGACAGTGAGCTTTTTCCGATGCTACAGGACAAATTCTTGACGGTGCCATGGAGGCCGCCGACGGTGGGATCAACGATTATGTGACATGTACAATGGATAAGATCAAATTTTGGAGGAGTGCGTAAGCAACTCTTGGGAAAACTCATCCACATCTTTAAAGAGAACATTTTGGCCAAAAAAAGAGAGACTTTTGGAGTCCTGGAGGTTAGAAAGGATCCATTAGTGCGTAGAAAGCTTTCTAGATCATATAATTGTGAGGAATTCTTCGAGAAATTATAAGAGTGGAGGGAAAGTGAGAGATTTCTTCCTCCTTACTACTCCGAAGAGAAATTTTGTGTGTTGTAAAGAAAGGAACAGATTCAGAGGAACTTTGAGGAGTGTTCTTGGGGAGAAATTTAGAGATAAGTTATTTACTTGTTATAGTTTGCATGACTTAGATTTTATATATGAATTCCAAGTTGTGTTGTGCTTTCCCCATGAGTTCTGAGTAATTGTCTCTATCTTTCTCCTTGTCTCGAGATTTGTGAAATGGTGAAGCCATGAAAATATTTAAGAAATTGTGATGATCTTTTCACTTCGATCTTAATTTACTTTCAATCTGGCCAATTGATTTGTTAAAATATGTTGATTTTTACAACTAAAGTGAAGATTACATCCAAGATTCAAGGAGGTCAAAGCCCTTGGAAGTTGGGTCCAAATAAATAGGAAAATATTACTATCGCGCGTAGAATTGAAGATTTTAGAGTGACAGACTAAAATTTCCAATTCGGTCCTATCATTTGGGTGTTGATGTGTAGATGTTAGCCCTCAGGTAAGGGGAACGTGGGAGCTCCGAAGTGAGAGCAGGTATCCTACCAGCCTAGCCGCAGAATCAGTAACCAAGCATAGGATTAGTCAATGTTCTTTATGCCTGGACTAAAAGGTAAAGAATAGGTATGCTCCTATTTGGCACAATATTAATTGAACTAATTCATTTTATCCATTCACTAAAATTTCTTGGCAAGGAGAAGGATTCTTTCTTATATATTGAATATCACAAATTAGAACCTACTTTGTATCATTAGTTATTTATTAGTTATCCAAATCATCTACTTATTTCAATTGCCTATTAGTGAAAAATAAGCAAATTGAATGTCGTCGTTGTAGTTGAAGTATTACTTTTAATTAAATCTTAGTCTGTAGCATTCTATTTCTCCTTGTGGAATAGATATCCAGGACTCCATTAGAGCCCTATTTTACTTGAGCGATACGTATACTTGCGTTGACAAATTCTACTTTAACATTATTTAATATTATATTTATACATCTTTATAATCAAACATATATATATATAAAGTCGCAGTCAAGTTTTTGGCATCATTGCTGGAATTTAAATCTTCTAGTAGCGTCATCAAATTCTTGTAATTGTTGATTTACAAAAAAGGTCGGTCAATAAGCTCATTTAGAAACTAGAACAACCAAGGAAATAGTAATTATAGACCTACTTATCCTCCAGGTTTTAATAATAATTTACATATTAAGAAGAAGAAGCTGTCTATAGAAGTAGTGGCATTATAAATGGGAAATCAGTTACAAAGTCAAGGAGCAACAATTAGAAATATTGAGAAGAAACTTTGACAAAAACCAAATTAATTAAGTAATAGATCCCAAGGAACACTTCCTAGTAATATAGAGGTAAATCCAAAAGACCAGAATAAAGATCAAGTAAAAGTCGTTCAACTTAGAAGCGAAAGAGAATTGGAAGGTAGAGTTCAGAAAGAGACAATAGGGTGCTCCGAAAAGGTTTAAAAAGACCTATTTCTCTACTTAAAGTTGATTTGGAAAGACCACCACCATTTCCTCAGAGGCTTTGACAACAAAGGTTGGATAAGCAATTTTCAAATTTTTTAGAAATTTTTAAGAAGCTTACAATTAATACTCAATTTGCTGAAGCCTTAAAAAAATATCAGGCTATGTGAAGTTTATAAAAGATATTCTTAATAGAAAAAGGAAGTTTGAAGTTAATGATACTGTTGCACTTAGTGAAGAGTGCAGTGCTATAATTCAGAAAAAACTTCCTGAAAAGCTTAAAGATTTTGGTAGCTTTACAATTTTATGCACGATAGGAAACAAATTTTATGGGAAAGCTTTATGTGATTTAGGAGCAAGCATCAACCTTATGTCATTATCAATATTTAAAAGATTGGGATTAAGAGAAATAACGCCTACTACTGTAACTCTGTAGTTAGAAAATAGATTAATAACTTAGCTTAAAAGAGTTATAGAAGATGTCTTAGTGAAAGTAGATCAATTTATCTTTCCTGTTGATTTCATTGTGCTAGACATGAAGGAAGATAAAGAGATACCTATCATTTTAGAGAGACCTTTCCTAGCCACTAGAAGAGCAATGATAGATGTGTAGAAAGGAGATTTAATAATGTACGTCAATGATTAAATAATTACATTTAATATTTCCAAATTAATGAAGTATCCTGCAAAAGGTAAAGATGATGAATGATATAGAATGGATGTGATAAGTTATTTAAGTGAATGTCATTTCAAAACAAATTATGAAGAGAAATCTAAGATTAAATAGTTGGAACAAGAGCAAGAAGAGGAATTAGATAAATATGAAGTTTTATACAAGGAAGATTTAAACTATATTTAAGAAAGTTTTGAAATTTTGGACACAATAGAGAAAGATACATCTTTTTGTCCATCAATTAAAAAACCTCCTGAGATTGAGTTGAAGTTACTTCTTGAACATTTGAAGTATACCTTTTAAGGTGATTCCTCTACATTACCTGTTATAATTTCCTCAAGATTAACTATAGAAGAAGAAGAGAGTTTGAAGAAAATTTTAAAGAGTTATAAGAAAGCCTTTGGATGGAAAATTGCAGATATAAAAGGAATCAGTCCTTCAATTTGTATGCTTAAAATTCATATGGAAGAGAACTACGAACCCAGAGCTGATCCTCAAAGGAGATTGTGTCCTGTTATGAAAGAAGTGTTAAGAAATAAATTTTAAATTGGTTAGATGCTAGAATTATCTACCATATTTTAGATAGTGCATGGGTTAGTCCAATTCATTGTGTTCCTAAGAAAGGGTGAGTGACTGTGACTTTGAATGAACATAATGAGTTAATACCAACAAGGTAAGTTACAAGATGATGAATATGTATTGATTATAAAAAATTAAATCTTGTCAAAATGAAAGATCATTTCTCACTACCCTTTCTAGATTAGATGTTGGATAAACTAGCTGGGCATAAATACTTTTTTTTTTCTGGATGGATATGCTGGTTATCACCAAATACAAATAGCTCATGAGGATCAAGAAGAAATAACTTTTACCAGTCCTTATGGTACATTTGCTTTTAGAAGAATGCTCTTTGGTTTATGCAATGCACCTGCTATATTTCAAAAGATGTATGATGGTTATTTTTTGTGATTTAATTGAAAAAGGGATTGAAGTTTTTATGGATGATTTTTCAGTGTTTGGAACTTCATTTGACTTATATTTAGAACATCTATCAAAAGTTCTTAAGCACTATGAAGAAATAAATTTAATCCTTAATTGAGGAAAATGTCAATTTATGATAGCAGAAGGAATAGTTTTGGGACATTAAATTTCTGAAAATAGTATGAAAGTAGACCCTAAAAAAATTTAAGTGATCGCTAATTTACCTAACCCAACAAGTGTAAAGGAAATTAGGAGTTTTTTAGGACATTCTGGATTCTACAGGCAATATATTAAAGACTTTTCAAAAATTACTAAGTCTCTATGTCATTTACTTGAAAAAGATGTAATTTTTAATTTTGATGAAGAGTGCCTAAAAGCTTTTGAATTGTTAAAAGAAAAATTAGTCACTGTACCAATTATTGTTGCACCATATTGGGACAAACCTTTTGAATTAATGTGTGATGCTTGTGATTATGCTATTGGAGCAGTTTTAGGACAAAAGTATGATAAGATTTTCAAAGTTAACTACTATGCTAGTAAAACTTTAATGCAGCTCAAACTAATTATATAATAACTGAGAAAAAGTTATTAGTTATAGTATATGCTTTTGATAAATTTAGATCATAAATGATTGGAACTAAATGTATTGTGCATACAAATCATTCCGTTATTAAATAATTTACTGATCAGTTGTCCATACTTGAATTGGAAAAACCACTCTATTTTGAAAAAGAGGTTAATGAACATTTTTCAAATGAAAAATTTTTCAATATTAATGAGTGACGTGTTCCATGGTATGCAGACATTATGAATTTCATTGTTAGTGATATTATACCCTATGGAATTACATACCAACATAAGAGAAAATTTTTATCAAGCTAAGACTTATTTTTGAGATGACCCATTTTTATATAAATAAGGAAAGGATCTTATTATTCGAAGATGTGTATGTTTAGAAGAAACTTATGAAATTATTAAAAAATGTCATAATTTTGATTTTGAGGGACATTTTGGTATTGATAAAACAACATACAAAATTTTACAATCTGTATTTTATTAGCCTGCAATCTTTAGAGATGTTAATGCTTATATCAAAACTTGTGATCGAAGTCAACGAGTAGGAAATATTTCTAGGAGGACTGAGATGCCCCTCAATTATGTGTTAGAAGTTGAGATAATTGATGTTTGGGGATTAGATTTCATGGGACCATTTATACCGTCTTTCAAAAATTTATATATATTGTTAGCAGTATACTATGTATCCAAATGGATAAAAGCTATTGCTTTACCTCGATGTGATGCTCAAAGAGTTGCAAAGATTTTAAAAAAGAATATATTTTATAGATTTGGGATGCGGAGAGCGATCATAATTGATGGGGGAAGTCATTTAAGAAATGCAATAATGGAAGAATTATTAAAGAAATATCATATTAATCATAGAATTGCTACTCCTTATCATCCCAGACAAGTGGTTTGGCTGAAGTATCCAATCTTGAAATTAAAAGAATATTGGAAAAATATTTAAATCCAACTGAAATAAATTAGTCAGTCAATCATGACTATGCTTTATGGGGTTATAGGACTGCATACAAAACTCCTATAAGAATGTCCCCATACAAGCTAATATTTGGGAAAACGTGTTACTTATCAGTTGGACATGAGCATAAAGCATACTGGGCGATTAAGGAATTTAATTACAATTTAAAAGATGCTGGTGAGAATAAGTTATTGCAATTAACTGAGCTTGAAGAGATAAGTAATGAATCTTATGAATGTGCTAGGATTTACAAAGAAAAGACAAAGATGTGGCATGATCGGATGATTTTCACTAAAAATTTTCAGTCAGGGCAACAAGTTTTGCTTTATAATACAAGGGTAAGATTATTTCCAGGCAAACTTAAGTCCAAGTAGATGGGCCCATTTGTTGTGATGAAAGCTTATCCCTATGGAGCTGTGGATATTCAAGATCCTAAAACTGATAAAATATTCAAAGTGAATGATCACATGCTGAAATCCTACTTTTTAGGTGTCCAACTTAAATTAAATAATTTTTTGATGTTGGTTCAACCAGAATAAGCACTGGTTACGTCTGGCTGATGACGTAAAATCAAGCAGTTTGTGGGAGGCACCCTACAGTTATCTGTGTGTTTGTTTTATTGTTACGTTATTGTGTGTGAATTAGAAAATTGTGGTAGTAAGTTGATAATATATTAAGTTAGTGATTATTTGAAGACCATAAAAGATGGCTTAGACATGTTAGAATGAATTTTTAGACGTTAAGTGGACCTGTGCTAAATTGAGCACTAGAGCTTAAGCAAAAAGATTCGGCGCTTAAGCGCGACACTTATAAAAAACATGTGCGATTTTCAGTTTCTAGAAGTTCTAACTACAAATTGGTTGGCTTGAACATGAAAGAGTAGTTCTAAGACATGACTAGGAGTAATGAGGGAGATTTAGAGCTTATAAATAGAAGGGAATAAAGAGAAATTTCACCATACCTTCATTTTACCCTAAATTCTAAGTGAAAAGGACAGAGTCCTTTGAAAAATGTCATTTTGAGAGATTGATTTGAAGAAGAATGAGGAAGTAATGAGAAATTTTATTAGTCAGAGTGCATAAGAGATGTATAATGGTTTTCTAGCCGTTAGTATCGAAGGAACAGGAAAAAAGATCACTAAAATTTTGGCTAATGTAGCTTCAATTGAAGCAAAAGTGATGGAAGTTAACACACATCTGGTTCATATGGTATGGCAACTAAAGATGCAATTTAGCCACACCATTTTTATAGAAGAAGAAGATAAGGCAAGATATCTGAAGAACAAATGTATTGAAGAAGATTCAACTAGAGTTATTAATCATCATCCGTTCAATCAGAGAGATACTAATGATAGGTCAGAATTCGTTCCATCGACTAGAGAATTGAATTAAGTTTGTGATTTAGTGCTTATGTTTAGTGTTTGCGTGTTTAATTTTTGTTTCTTAATGTTAAGTGTGTTTTAAAGTGTTTTTTATATTTTAAGTTTTTTTAGAGTCTGTGTTAGGAATTTTCTCATCCAAGACTACGTTGACCTCACTTTTGGTTGAGGTTCAGTTTTTCCTCTTTAGTAGCCTAAGGTCTAGCCATATGACTTGACCTCACTTTTGGTTGAGGTTCAGTTTTTCCTCTTTAGTAGCCTAAGGTCTAGCCATAGTGACCTCATTTTTGGTTGAGGTTTAGTTTTTCCTCTTTAGTAGCCTAAGGTCTAGCCATAGGACCTCACTTTTGGTTGAGGTTTAGTTTTTCCCTTTTAGTAGCCTAAGGTCTAGCCATAAGATTTTCTTATTGCCTATTCTTAGAAAACTAGATCTGGGTGTGCTTGCCCAACACACCCCACCTATTGGGGGTCCATTTATTGACCTCACTTTTGGTTGAGGTCTCCTCTTTAGTAGCCTAAGGTCTAGCCATAGGACTTTCCTATTGACTATTCTTAGAAAACTATCTTTAGTAGCCTAAGGTCTAGCCATAGGACTTTCCTATTGACTATTCTTAGAAAAATAGACCTTTAGTAGCCTAAGGTCTAGCCATAGGACTTTCCTATTGACTATTCTTAGAAAACTAGATAGGGAACCCTCACCATTAGAAATTTCAAACTCTTTTCTACTCAACTTGAATTTCCACACATTGGTCCTAACCTCTAGCACTCAGTAGGTGGGTTCACTATGGGGGAAACTCAAAATGAGTTACCCTTAGGACTGTTGAACCTTAAGGTTGACCCTGGGTGTTGGTCTAGGGCTAAGGCACTTACTTGCAATCACTTGTACTCAGTATCACTCATTACCTTAAACCTAGAACTTCTAGGCTTTGGTCCTTTATTACTTTTGGGAGACTCCTGTAGGTGATTTGCTAAACCCATTAGTCCTAAGCTAGGGTTTAGCTAATACCACTACATAGGGACCCAAAATGGGGTTTCCATTTATCCATGGCTTATTTATGGTGGTCGGTATTCCAACTATATCAAGATACCCAACCTAGCCTACTGCCCCTAAATTCCCCCAAATTACCCAAATCTAGCCAAAATACCCCTCATGGGCCAAAAATTCCAAAAATTCCAAAAAATCCCTTGGAAACACCCAAATTACCAAAATGCCCAAATTTGACCAAATTCTCCAAATCTAGCCAAAATACCCAAACTTGTTCAAAAATCATTTCAAACACCTTGAAAACACCCCTCTTGGGCCAAAAATTCTAAAATTTCCAAAAAATCCCAAAAATTCCCAAAACCTCCCAAATATTCCCAATTTCATTTTCTTCAACTATTACATAATCAAATTTGGCCAATTTGAACATCTTTGATCAAAACCCCCAAATTGCCCTTTAAAGGCCCAAATTTCCCCAAATTCAACTCAAATGTCCATCACTTTGATTTCAATTGACCCCAATTTCAATCCTAAACTCAAATTAACTTTTTATATGGCCAAACTAGACCAAATTCAAGCTTAATTGGCCCATAATTTGAGCCCAATTTTGGTATACGTCAAACCCCCAATTTTGGTCACATGACCTAATCTCACCAAATTGAACCCATAGGCTAGTCAATTGGCCCCAATTAATGTTGAAAAATCTTTATAACATTCATACTCATCAAAATCAACCATCAATTGGCCTTGGTGAATACTCAAATCCATTTGATTTTGGCCTAAATCCAAAATTCCCAAATTTAGCCCCAAATTGGCTAAGTCCCCAAATTTCACCCAATTGATTGCCATAACCCCCAAATTGGCATCCAATTCATGTTGAAAACTCTTTATGGGGTCACTATTGACCATTTAAAATAATTAATTTGGAATTAGCCCAAGGCTAGCCCAAGCTAGACCCCAGCATAGCCCAACCTAACCAAATTGATTAAAATTCAAAATTCTGTCAAATTGACCCTTCAATTGAATTCAAAACCACTTCCACACTTCACCAAAGTTGTTCATTATGATCATCCACACCAAATGCAACATTTATTTGGGCCAATTGACATGGCTAGCCTAGACCAAACCCAAGACTTGGTCATTTGCACCCACTTAGACCCATGCACTAAATGTGACCTAACCACCCTAAGGCAACCAAATTAACTCCACCTCAGCCATTAGTTGACACCTAAGACTGAATCTAAACCCATATAACCACCTAAACTAAGCCATAGACCAAAGGTCTACCAAATTAAGGGATCTTATTCCCAAAAATACACATGCTTAAGATATCCTTGCCAAATCAAAACACATTTGCATTAAATTGTTGTGATACTGGATGCCCTGAGCACCTAGCCACCTCCCCCGGTTGGCCTGCCAGCCTAGTGGCCGAAAAATGGCCAAACCGAGAGCCACCCCCGTGGAGCTTCACCCAAACCAAACCTAGAGTCCAACTCAGCCAAATTAAATTGTAGAACTTCTCTGCCCTCCACCTAAGCACCACATTACACCTCCTAATTGGCCAAGGCAGCCATTTTTATAAAAGACCACCTCCATGGCCGTGGAACTAAGTGCTGAAATTTTCTTAGAGAGAACTCTCCAAACAAACCATAGAGATTCCCTAAGATCCCCTCAATGCATCCCAACTATTTTTCCTTACCAATTTCTATTGTCGAAGTTCAATTTTGAGCTCGAAATCTTGTTAGAAACCAAGACAGAGCCCAATACACCTCCACAGTCCACCAAACTAAAATTAACTCTACCCACACCTTCAAAATAGTGAAAGAAGCCAAAGCCCCATAAAATCTCTCTTCCACAGAGCCTCTACCATACCTCTAGACCAAAGCCCAAATCAATTTGTGATCAAATTCATACCTAAGCCTTACACAATAGCAAGAGGCTTAATCCCTAGCCACCTTGGACCCTAACAAGCGTGCCAAGACCCTCTGATTGAAGCTTCACTTCTCAGAGCAAAGGTATAAAACTTCTCTCCCTCTCGAGCCTTTTGATTCTCCATTTGATTAGGCTTAATTTAATTGCATGATTACCATAAGGATGTGTTCGCCTCACTTAGACGAGTCCATAGGATCAAACCCGAAGCAATTTAGTTGTGTCTAGGCTGAGATCTTAGGGTTTTAGTGTGGATGGTTGCGGAATCATTCTATCAGAGACGATGACGGGGAACCGTTTGATCAAGCGTGTATCAAATGAATGGCCTAGATGAAGCTGAATAGTGTTTCTTTACACAAACAGCGGGACGCGTGGCTGCTGGCATGGACGGCGGCGTCAAATGGGAGCGCGTCGTGTGGAGCTTCGGAGCCGCCGTAGGTTGAGGGGGCGCTACGTGGATAAGTAAGAAAATAGGGGTTTTTCTATTTATTTAAACTCCCTTAACTTTAAAAAACCATAACTTTGTGTAGAAAAATCACAACAATAAATTAAAAAAACTTTCTTGCTCAGTGAACAGAGGAGAATAATGTGAAAATAATTTTAAGCTCATGTGAGGCATATTTTATTTTTAATTAATTAAATATTGATTTGAATCTTTTGAATCTCCATGCTTGTAGACTTGTCATCATAGCTTAAATTTTTGGCATATTGTAGCCTCTGTCAAGAAGAACATTCTCTGATTTTTTCAAAGTCAGAGGAGGTTTCTAGATAGAGGATCACATTTTTCAAGTTTATGTACATTATTTGCTTAAAATAATCATGGAAATTAGCATGTTGGTTAGAAAATTCCAAGAAAATTTTGGAAGATCCATCATGACCAGAGGAGCTTTTGGAAATAATTTCATGGGGCAAGTCATTTAAAATGCACCTAATTTTCACAAACACTAAATCACTAAGATAATTGATTTTGGAAAATAGAAACATTTAAATGACTTGATTTTTCATCTCCACTGTTATTTATAATCTATAGAATTCACCATAAAAATTTCAAAATATTTTGATTTCATTTGATAACCTAAGTTGATTTTTAAAGATAAACATCATTTTTGACATTTAAATGATTTTTTTAAAAATCAAAATATAACTTAAAAATTTATAAAAACTTATTTTTTGAGTTCTCTGTGATCATGGGTGTTTTCTAGAAATAAAATAATATTTAAAATAAAAACTTGATTTTTAGCCTATTTTTAATATTTAAATAATTAAAAATCCTTAAAAATCAAAATAATAATAAAACTCATGAAAATGTTCTAAATTGCTTCCTAATCACTTAGGAACAATTATAATATTTTTCTTGGTTTCCTATACAAAGATATTGAATTTTAAAGCTTAAAATGATTTTTAAAGGCTAAAAATGGGTTTTCATTATAAATAAAACCAATAAATCAAGTAAAATTCATAAAAATATAAAATCTTCTTCTTTAAGTTCTCTGACCTCAAGGATACTTTTCAAAAATATAAAACTTAAATTTTCCCCATATTAAGTATTTTATATTTAATAAATACACGAGAAATTAAAATAATTCTTAAAATTCAAATAAAATTAAACAAATTATGAAATTTGGTCCAAAGGCTTCTATATTATAGTTCTACCTCCAGTAAAAATTTCAAGGAACTAGGAGTCACCTTGGTCAAGTTAGAAATTTTCTTTGAAAAATCCTATTTTTGCATGAAAGTAATTATATAAATAAATTAAATTTTGAAAAATGACATTTTCTCCTCTGATGTCTTAATTAACCCATGAATGAGGTAGGATAAAAATTTCAAAGTCATTTGAATTGAATTTGACAAATTATGAAGTGTCAGAGCCTTAGGGGCAAATGTCTAATTTTGAAAATTTAGCCTTAATTAACATTTAGGCTTAATTCAAGAAGGAAAATGGGTAACCACTGATCTTAATCAATTTATTTGATATTTGAAACACAAGGGGTTAATTGGTAGAAACCAACCTCACTTTCTTAATTGAAAAAGATAAGTTAATCAATTTCTAAATTATTAAAATTTGGAAATTTATTAAACTAAAATGAGTCCAGGACTTAGGGGTATGACTTTTGAAGTCAATAACTAATCAATTTAATACCCCTATTTTGATGTTCAAATAAAATTGAACTCATGAATCATGATCACTTAAAGCCTAACCTCTTCAGAACTAATTAAGACACTCACCTAGGTCTTAAGGGCTTAGTAGAGACTTAGGCTAAATAAAGTTTCATTTAAAATAAGGATTAGAAAAGTAAACATCATTTAAAATTAAAACATCTTTCAAACATTACAAGCTCAATTAGGATCAAAATTTGGTTAAGTGTTCCAACAACACTAACTTGCCTCTTTAAGGGTCTTCACCCACATAATTCTTAAATTGAATCACAAGTGATAACTACCTCATTCTTAGGGATAATTGAGACATCAGTGTTCACTGAGCATTAAGGGTATTCATAGGATGAATTATTAAGTAACATAATAAGTTTAAATGAGCTCGAGGCTTTTCACCAGATGATAAGAGGGAAGCATGGACCTGCCTCTCCCTCTTAACCTGTTGGATACCTCGGAGAGCTATTAAGCTTCATATGTTTTGCTTGACTAATATCATCCTTAATCACATTAATAAGGACCCACCAAGATATGACCTAGGGATAGAAAACCTACCAAAACCTTACTTTTTGTCTCTATATAAACTGCCTTAACATGCCTTTTGAGTTTCAGGTGGTGGAACGAGAAGACTCACCAGGTACGCTTTTACAATTTTCAGCACTGTCTTTCTTGTACTTTCATACTGTACTTTTATACATACAAACTTGCATGCTAAACAATGACGCCACCCTGCATAAAAACTAAAATTATCAGGATAGCCACAAAACCAAAACCAAAATCAAAACTAAAATCAATCAAGATAAAACTCACCCCCACAACATTCAAAATATAAAACAACTCAAAATTCACACACACATCACACAAAACTACAACTTCAACTAAATTAAGATGTCTCTATCGGATGATCGGGAATTCCTCAAAAAACTACAACTTCAACTAAATTAAGACGTCTCTATTGGATAATCGGGAATCCCTCGGAGGAGGAAACCTACGGTTGCTAACGAGGCTTCCCACGGTTCACCGCCACAACATTCAAAATATAAAACAACTCAAAATTTAATCACAAACATCACACAAACATTAAAAAGTCTCTATCGGATGATCGGGAATCCCTCGGAGGAGGTAACCTACGGTTGACAACTTCAACTAAATTAAGATGTCTCTATCGGATGATCGGGAATCCCTCGGAGGAGGTAACTCACCACCACAAAATTCAAAATATAAGACAACTCAAAATTTAATCACAAACATCACAAAACAAAATTACAACTAAATTAAGATGTCTCTATCGGATGATCGGGAATTCCTCGGAGGAGGTAACCTAGGATCCTAGGTTGCTAATGAGGCTTTCCACAGTCTAAATGAAATTATGAAATTCATTAAGTTGAGTTTAGTAAGTTCATTTGGACTAAGTGAATCCAATAGAAAATAGTGATGCATGAACAAGGGAACCTAGGATCCTAACCGGTGTCACTCTAATCAACTTTAACATACCCCCATAAAATTTAAAGAACTTCAACCATAGGGCCACCTGATTTGACATTATAACTTGACACACTATAAAACTCAAACTCGTCGCGGCAAGGAGCTTGGAGCTATCATGATGGGCAGCACGGCCATCTTCAACAGCAAAATCTATCTTCCCCAGCTAAACCAATCTTCCTTCCTTAGACTTAAAAACAACAAATCCATAGGACTTCCAGGTTGCTTGCTTCTGCAACGTAAATCCTCACCTTAACTTTAGGACTTCGTATAGCCCTGCTATACAATATAAGCCCTAACTTGTTTTAAGATTCCGAGGTTGTCGTCTGCCACGATATAAATCCTCACATCTTCCAGGCTATTTGTGTGATAGTTTCACATGAATGTAGGCCCTAACTAATAAAATTGGCAGGATAAAACACCTAAATATTTTTTCTCAGAAATGAAACGAAACATTAGGATATCTTGGGAAGTCATCGGGGTTCTCCTCTTGATCCATGACATCCCCTAGTTCTTCCTTCTTTGGACTCTGCAACAAAATATTTCCAAATTTGAACCAATCCCCTTTCACACTTCTATGTCTGATCTCATTGAAAAGTCCTACCCTTTGAAACTCCTTGAAGATAATATTTCCTAATTTTTCTCGAGAGTCTTCTTAGGTGGCTTTGGTCATTTAAGATGTAATTAACTATAGGGGCTTGCCCTTATAAGAAGCATGTTCGAATCCAGCTTAATATAAACCATATTTAATCCTTTATATTAAATAGGGGAAATTGTAGCAAATAAAATGATTTCATAGACCAAATGAATGTCATATATTCTTTAGTTTATTTGATTGAGCCCCATCCTCAAGTCTTGCGTTTATCCTTCGAGATAGATACAAAATTATAGTGCTCTTTCATTTAAACTATAAAAAATATGGGGTCAGTTTGATTTCATATTTTTCTAAACAGTGCTATTTCATTTAAACTGTGAAAAATATGAGGTCAGTTTGATTTCATATTTTTCTAAAAATTTGAGCCTCATCCTTAAGTCTTGTGTTTATCCTTCGGGATAGATACAGGATTTGAGGTACAGTAGAGCCTCATCCTCAAGTCTTGTGTTTATCCTTTGAGATAGATATAGGGTTTGAGGTATAGTGCAAAATATGGGGGTAGATACAGGATTTGAGGTTGAGTGCTCTTTCATTTAAACTGTGAAAAATATGAGGTCGGTTTGATTTCAGTCATATCTTTCTTAGTTTATTTAATCGAGTCTCATCCTCAAGTCTTGTGTTTATCCCTCGGGAAGGATTTGAGGTAGAGCGCTCTTTCATTTAAACTGTGAAAAATATGAGGTCAGTTTTGATTTCGTATCTTAGTTTATTTGATCGAGTCTCATCCTTAAGTCTTGTGTTTATCCCTCGGGGTAGATACAGGGGATGTCATATCTTTCTTAGTTTATTTGATCGAGCCTCACCCTCAAATCT
Organism: Phalaenopsis hybrid cultivar; assembly: GCA_002079205.1. Taxonomy (NCBI): domain Eukaryota; kingdom Viridiplantae; phylum Streptophyta; class Magnoliopsida; order Asparagales; family Orchidaceae; genus Phalaenopsis; species Phalaenopsis hybrid cultivar. The sequence goes on along the minus strand of JXCR01144253.1, from coordinate 630,389 downwards.
TGTGTTTATCCCTCGGGATAGATACAAGATTTGAGGTTTAGTGCTCTTTCATTTAAACTATAAAAAATATGGGGTCAGTTTGATTTCATATTTTTCTAAACTAGTGTAAACTATGGAAAATATGAGTCAGTTTGATTTCATATTTTTCTAAAAATTCATCAATTAAACTGTGGTGTGTTTATCCCTCGGGGTAGATACATGATAGTGCTCTTTCATTTAAACTATAAAAAATATGGGGTCAGTTTGATTTCATATTTTTCTAAACTAGTGTTCATTTAAACTATGGAAAATATGAGGTCAGTTTGATTTCATATCTTAGTTTATTTGATCGAGTCTCATCCTTAAGTCTTGTGTTTATCCCTCGGGGTAGATACAGGGGATGTCATATCTTTCTTAGTTTATTTGATCGAGCCTCACCCTCAAATCTTGTGTTTATCCCTCGGGATAGATACAAGATTTGAGGTTTAGTGCTCTTTCATTTAAACTATAAAAAATATGGGGTCAGTTTGATTTCATATTTTTCTAAACTAGTGATTTCATTTAAACTATGAAAAATATGGGGTCAATTTGATTTCATATTTTTCTAAAACTAAATATATATGTAAATTAAAATGTCCTTTCAAAGCGGGCGACGGGATTTCGATTTCGGTGACCGACAACTTCTTACGGGCAACTCTCCAACACAAAATAGCACCGATAACTACTTGGATTGAGAATTTATGTACTAAAAAATGTTTGTAATCATTTGTGAATGAATATAAGTGTTTTTTTGTGAAAAATATTGTGTTATTTAGTATTGAATCAAATTAGCTAAAATTGGTGAATCTTGAGTTAGAAGAAAGTTAGAGGGAAGAAAATAACATGTAGAATATTTCTGAAAACATAGAGGGTTGGTTGACTTAGGCTAGGATTGCAATTCTCTTAAATTAAAAAAAAATCAAAATTTTTGCACTGGCGTCTATGAGTCAAATCCCACGCTTAAGCGTTTTCTAAACTAATAGACTGGCACCTAAGCACTGAACCATTTCGCTTACGCACTGGTTCATGAAAATCGGGTCCAAAAAACTCCATTAATGCATCTTCACTCACCTTCTTCCTTGTTTTTTTGTGATTTCTAGACTTGGGCATCACCTATTTTGAAGATTTCTTGATGGATTTGAGCCAAATTTGTTAGATTTGATCTTATTAAGGTAAGAGCTTCACTTCTATGGAAAAACTTTTGATTTTCATAATGTATTTTGTGTACATTCATGAGCTACCTGAAAATCACTTTTCATGGTGAAAATTTTAGAAAAATTGATGGAAAATGCATAGATTTGTTAGTTTAAGCTTTTAGGAGTTGAGTTTTGTGATTTTAAGTTGATTGTGGAATTTATTTTGAATTTTATACATTTTTTAGAAAACGACACCAAGAATGAAAAGAATTAAAGGAAAAGCTCTGTTCGATTCAAGTAAATTTTTTAGTTCGAGAGCTCAGGACAAGTACAGCAATACACTGCATTCAAGAAAATTATTTTCTGAGTGATGTTTTAAAAGTACGGGAGGAGCTGTATAAGAGTTGATTGTTAGCCGCTAGTGGGAGCAGTTCTGTTATTTTTTTGCTGTCTCCATGATCTCTATAGTACGAGAGTTATATGCTAATCTCTCGGAGGCTGATCAGGAAGGAGTCATAGT
>JXCR01144253.1:602573-621543 GCA_002079205.1 Phalaenopsis hybrid cultivar | reverse complement strand
AAAAACCATCACATTTATAATTAAATCCGCTTCTAACATGCATCACAAAATCCTAAACATGAATTCTACTCATTACAAGAGAAAAGTAAAATGAAAACAACGGCATAATCTTCACATACCATTATTTCCAAACAAGAAGAGAGAGTAAGAAAAACACATCATAAAGTACGAAGAAAACACAACTGAAAACTTCATTTCATCAAAGCAAATCCACTATATAAGTGTTTACAAAACCATAATATAATTAAGAGCACAATACTTAGTATTTTCCCTTTGAAAGAAAGAAGAAAACCTCTCCCACAAAGTCTCTCGCCGATCCAAGCAGTGCTAGAACATCTCCNATTTCATATAAACACACTTTTCACACAAAACAGTTTTTACAAAGGTATAAATCTCTTTACAAATTCTCTCAAAATCTCTTCTCCAATCTCTCCAAAAAGGTAGAAATCTACATTTCTACTCCTATTCTAAAAACCCTAAACTTTCTCCACACTTTTTCTAACATTCCTCTTACACATAACCTNTCGATCGGCAGTCCCCTTTGGATGCAGTAATTCAAAATGACACTTTCTTTAGAAACTTTACCAATGTTCATTATCGGTAACAGTTTCGCAGATATGAAAAAGTGCCAATGTTTCGAAACGAGAATCAGGAGTGTTGCCGAACATACATGTTTTCTCTTGTTTCCCAGTCGTCAGTTTCGTCCGTTAAATATTGGTAAATCTCATTTATCTGGTTTCTCGTTGGGACGAAATTGGAATAGCGGCAGACATGATTATTTTCTATCATATATAATTTGTTGATCCGTGCAGGAGTGAAAGTAGTCCATCTCCCTTGCACATAAACAACCCCTTGGTTGATTTTATGCAAATTTGCATAAAATTCTTTCACCACTGGAACCATCACGGCGGCGGTTGTGTAGCACAACACTTCCCATCTTCGCTGCACTATCGTTTATTCAATATCCGTAGTGGGATTATTCAATCTGCGATTTACGAATCCTCGTTCTTTTATTAATCTTTTCTTCATCAGCAACTTGTTGAAGATTCGCTACGCTTCTGCACTAATAAACTTTCGCCTATTGAAAACTCGCAATGTGGGATTATCAGGGGAATTAGACGCCATAGGAATGAAATTGGCAGAGTTTCACTTCATTTTTGGAGGGAAAATATGAACTAGAAATCGAAATTTTGAGTTTAAAAAGACAATTCCCGCCCAAAAACTGCCAAAAACCGCCATTTGAACCCAAGTAACCGCCACTTCGCCGGTCTCGCTGTCGGCGGGGTCGATGGCGTCGTCGGCGAGCCTCTGTGTCAATTTTGTCTAGACTCTCGGGAAAACCCAAGGCAAAATTTTCACAGTTTCGCTGAATGCGTTCCAATTTTTCTTCATGGAACCAATTTTTAAGATGTTTCAAGGGTAAATAAGAGTAGTAGAGCTTAATACTACCACAAACTAACGATAATTTCAAATAAAAACTACTATAATCACGAATAAAGTAAAGATAAATATGGGTTGTCTCCCATAAAGTGTTTGGTTTAACGTCGTCAGCCCGACCTATTCAGGTGTTATTCAGGTTGACTGATCATTAAAACCTCTTTAAATTTTGGTCTTTTACCCTCATAATATGGTTTTAATATGTATCCATTTACTTTAAATCTATTTCCCGTCTTTTGATCTTTAATTTCAACAGCTCCGTAAGTATAAAATTGAGTCACAGTAAAGGGTCCTAACCAACGAGACTTCAATTTTCCAAGAAATAACTTCAGCCTAGTGTTGTAAAGCAAAACTTCTTGTTCTGGTTCAAAGTTCTTTTGGTTAATCTTTCGATCATGCCATAACTTTAATTTTTCCTTATAAATTCTATCGTTATCATAAGACTCATTTCTTAATTCTTCTAATTCATTTAATTGTAACAATCTCTTCTTACCAGCATCTTTCAAATTATAATTAAATTCTTTAATTGCCCAATATGTTTTATGCTCCAATTCTACTGGTAAGTGGCATCTTTCCAAAAATCAGTCTGTAAGGAGACATTCCAATAGAAGTTTTATAAGCAGCCCTATAAGCCCATAATGCAGTATCCAATCGAGTAGACCAATCTATTCTACTAGGGTTTACAATCTTTTCAAGTATTTGTTTAATCTCTCTATTGGAAACTTCAGCTAATCCACTAGTTTGAGGATGATAGACAGTAGAGATTCTATGAATAACATTAAATTTTTCTGTCAATCTCTGAATGTATTTATTTCTAAAATGGGATCCACCGTCAGTGATAATCATTCCACTCATTCCATATCTAATGTTCATTAAAAATCTTAAAACACTTTTAGCGTCACAACGAGGTAAAGCTTGTGCTTCAATCCAGTTAGAATCGTAGTCTACTACAATTAATATATATAAGTTTCTAAATGAAGGAATAAATGGTCCCATAAAATATAATCCCCAAACGTCAAAGATCTCAACTTCTAACATGAAATTCAGAGACATTTCATTTCTTCTAGATATATTGCCTACACGTTGACATCGATCACAAGTTTTTATGTATCTATAAACATCTCTAAAGATAGTAGGCCAATAAAATCCAGCTTGTAAAATTTTGTAAGCAGTTTTATATATCCTAAAATGTCGTCCAAATTCAGAATCATGACATTTCTGAATGATCAGCTCAGTTTCTTCATAAGGTACACATCTCCTCATAATAAGATCCTTACATTGTTTATATAAATAAGACTCATCCCAAAAATATACTTTTGCATCATGAATGAATTTCCTTTGTTGTTACAGTGTCAGCATAGGTGGCAAAATATCACTTACAATATAATTAACAATATCAGCATACCATGATATTTTCCACTCATTAATATTATAAAGTTTTTCATCAGAGAAACTATCTATAATTTCATTATCAGTGTCGGATAATTCTTGATTTTCTAATCTTGACAAATGACCAGCAATTTGAATCAGTTCCCTTTCTATCAATAACCACAAGATCAAATTCTTGCATCAAAAGTATCAATCTAATCAGTTCCCTTTCTATCAATAACCACAAGATCAAATTCTTGCATCAAAAGTATCCATCTAATCAACACTATCAATAACCACAAGATCAAATTCTTGCATCAAAAGTATCCATCTAATCAATCTTGGTTTAACAACCTTCTTTTGCATCATATATTTAATAGCNTCTGCTTTCATACCATCTTCCAAAATTTTATGCCCTAACACAATTCCTCCTGCAACCATAAATTGACATTTTCCTCAATTTAGAACCAAATTAGTTCTTTTGCATAACTCTAAAATTTTTTCAAGGTAACTTAAGCATGCATCAAATGATGTTCCAAATACAAAGAAATCATCCATAAATACTTTCAATCCATCATTAATTAGCTTACTAAATATGGACATCATACATCTCTGGAATGTTGCAGGTGCATTACATAATCTGAAAGACATTCTTCGAAAAGCAAAAGTTCCAAAAGGACTAGTAAATGTTATATTTTCTTGATACTCAGGAGTAATAGGAATTTGATGGTAATTGGTATATCCATCTAAAAAATAAAAATATTTCTGCCCAGCAAGTCTATCCTACTATTTGGTCTAAAAAGGGTAAAGGGAAGTGATCTTTCCTTGTGGCAGTGTTTAATTTTTTATAATCAATGCAAATACGCCACCCAGTAACTTGTCAGATAGGTATTAATTCATTATTTTCTTTTATTTCAACAGTCACTCCTTTCTTCGAAACACAATGAATAGGACTTACCCACACACTATCTGAAATATGATATATAATTCCAGTGTCTAACCAATTCAAAATTTCCTTCTTAACTACTTTCATCATCGGATATATAATTTCAGTGTCCAACCATTTCAAAATTTCATTCTTGACTACTTCTTTCATCATTGAGTTTAATCTCCTTTGTGGATCAACTCTTGGTTTATATTGTTCATCTAATATAATTCTATGCATACATATTGAAGGACTGATTCCCTTAATTTCAGCTAAGGTTCAACCAAAAGCTTTCTTATACCTTTTCAATATATCTAACAATCTTTGCTCTTGCAGATCATCTAATTCTGAAGATATAATAACAGGTAATGTAGTAGAGTCTCCTAAGAATACGTACTTCAAGTGGCTAGGCAGTATTTTCAACTCAAGTTCAGGTGGTTTTATAGTTGACGGAAATATATTTTTCCGTAATATCCAACATCTCAAATCTTTCCTGAACATAATCTAATTCTTCATTTTCTAATCCGTCCAAAAAAACTTCGTTATTCTTTTCAAATTGTTCCTTCTCTACAAAATGTTCTTCTCCTTCAAAATATTTTTTATCTTCAAAATGTTCTTTAAAATGTTCGTTCAGTAGATGTTCAATAATTTTCATGTGAAAACATTCATTATCTCTTTCAACAGCAGGGTATTTCATAGATTTCACAATATTAAAAGTTAATTCTTGATCATTAACTCTCATAGTTAATTCTCCTTTTTGAATATCTATCATAGATTTTCCAGTAGCTAAAAATGGTCTCCCTAAAATAATAGGTATTTCTTTATCTTCCTCCATATCTAAAACAATGAAATTCACAGGAAAGATAAATTTATCCACTTTTACTAACACATCTTCTATAACTCCCTTAGGATATGTAACTGGACGATCCACTAACTATAGAGTTACAGAAGTAGGCAAGACTTCTCCTAATCCTAATCTTTTGAAAATTGATAGAGACATAAGATTAATGCTGACTCCCAAATCACATAAAGCTCTTCCATAAAATTTTTCATCGATCGCACACGTTATAGTGAAACTGCCAGGATCTTTTAATTTTTCAGGAAGCTTTTTCTGAATAATTGATCTTCGCTAAGTGCAACAGTTTCATTATCCGTGAACTTCCTTTTCTTGTTCAGAATATCTTTTCCACTTCTTAATTGTATCGCTTTGATTTGTTCTTTTCCTTGGTCTTTAGGATTTGGTTCCACAGTTTTAGAAAAAGTTTCGAATGTTCAGTTACTAAGTTCGGTAGCGATATGCCCTAATTGGGTTTCAAGATTTCCTTGATTCTGCAATTGTTGACCCTTGTTTAATATCAGCTCTTCCATAGACAACTTCCTCTCCTTAATTTGAGTACTACTGTTAAATCCTGGAGGATAATAAGGTCTACAGTTAACATTTCCTTGGTTGGATGAATTTTCTAATGGGTTCACTGGGTTGTTTGCTCATTGTTGATTTGTAGCGGAATTGTTATTCAAATTAAAATTTGGATGACTCTTCCAACCTGGGTTATAATAATTTGAATAAGGATTGTTGGGTCTATTAATAGCATTTATGGTCTCATATGAATGTTGAACATCCACAAATTGTCCAGATGAATTCTCTTCCATCATAGGAAGCGTTGGAGAATAATTCATCCCATAATGATCTAAAATGAATTCTCTTCCATCATAGTAGGTGTTGGAGAATAATTCATTACATAATGATCTAATTTCTTCTTCCATCATAGGAGGTGTTGAAGAATAATTCATCCCATAATGATCTAATTTCCTTGATATTACTTCCATCATAGGAGGTGTTGAAGAATAATTCATCCCATAATGATCTAATTTCTTTGATATTGTCCATCATAGGAGGTGTTGAAGAATAATTCATCCCATAATGATCTAATTTCTTTGATATTGCACCAATCATAGCATTTAAGGTCTCATATGAAGGTTGAACATCCACAAATTGCCCAGATGAATTTTCTTCTTCATTTAAAGTCTCATACGAAGGTTGAACATCCACAAATTGCCCAGATGAATTCTCTTCCATCACAGGAGGTGTTGGAGAATAATTCATCCCATAATGATCTAATTTCTTTGATATTACAGCAATCTACGAAACTAACATAGATGTGCATCAGAATCATGGATAATAACTACTCTTTTAGGATTTACCCGCTTAAAGGACCATTGAAAATTATTAGTAGTCATCTCTTCTATTAATGAATAAGTCTCATCAAAAGGTTTTGACATTAAAGAACCACTAACCACAACATCTATAATCGATCTAAGAGATCTCACTAATCCATTATAAAAGTTTAAATTATCAACCAGTCTAGTAACGAATGATGAGGACACTTCCTAAGAAGATCTTTAAATCACTCCCAAGCTTCATATATTGACTCTCCATCAATCTGACAGAATAATGTTATGTCATTTCTAAGTTTAACAGTTTTGGATGGAGGGAAATATTTGGATAGAATTTTCTGTGAAAGTTCTCCCCAAGTTCTAATAGATCTCGGTGCTAACGAATTTAACCACATCATAACCTTATCCCTCAGTAAAAAAGGAAAAAGTCTAAGTTTAACAGCATCGTTTGAGACTGTCATATTTAAAAGTAGCACACAGCTCTAAAAAACTAGCGAGGTGTAAGTTCGGATCTTCATTTGGTGTATCTCCAAATTGATTGTTTTGTACCATTTGGATAATAGCAGGTTTAAGCCCAAATGAATTAGCAGCTACATCAAATTTTGGATAGATAAGTGAATTTCATCTGCTGTAGGATTTGCATAATCTCTTAAGGGTCTAGATTTGGATAGATAAGTGAATTTCATCTGTTGTAGGATTTGCATAATCTCTTAGGGGTCTAGGTTAGGATGTTCATTTTCTATTCCTTGATTGTTCACGTTGTTTTCCATTGTGTCAGGATTTCTAGGTTCACACGTTGTTTTCCATTGTGTCAGGATTTCTAGGTTCTCTTCTTAGTTTTCTAATTTCCTTGATTGTTCAGGTTGTTTTCCATTGTATCAAAATTTCTAGGTTCTCTTCTTAATTTTCTAATCTTTCATCTGTTGTAGGATTTGCATAATCTCGTAGAGGTCTAGGTTGATGTTCATTTTCTATTCTTGATTGTTCATGTTGTTTTCCATTGTATCAAAATTTCTAGGTTCTCTTCTCAATCTTCTAATCTTTCTATGTTGTAGGATTTTGCATAATCTCGTAGGGGTCTAGGTTGGTGTTCATTCTCTATTCCTTGATTGCTTTGCATAATCTCGTAGGGGTCTAGGTTGGTGTTCATTCTCTATTCCTTGATTGTTCATTTTATGTATCAGAATTTCTAGGTTCTCTTCTCAGTCTTCTAATTTTTCTAACAGTGCGTTCTAATTTGGTTCTCTTCTTAATCTTCTAATCCTTCTAACAGTGCGTTCTAATTCTGAATCGTAGGGTATGTTCTAGGTTCTCTTCTTAATTTTTTAATCCTTCTAACAGTGCATTCTAATTCTGAATCGTAGGGTATAAGATTTTCATGTCGAAATTTACGCATACAATTTGAAATCAGTACTCAGTTATATATTTAACTAAATATAAAAATAAGTTGCAATTCAAGTAAAAATTTTCTAATAATCTTAATTTGTCTGTTACTCTGATTGTGATTTGACTCACTCACTTAATCAATCCCTGGCATCGGCGCCAAAAACTTCACAGCGACTTTATATATGCAATCTCACTCACTCCCCGGCAACGGCGCCAAAAACTTGACCGGCGACTTTATATATGCTTAAAAAAGATAAATATGGATGTAATAAATATTCAATAATTGTAAAGTCACACTTATCAACGCAAGTATACGTATCACTCAAGTAATATAGGGCTCTAATAGAGTGTAAAGTCACACTTATCAACGCAAGTATATGTATCACTCAAGTAATATAGGGCTCTAATGGAGTCCTAGATATCGTTCCCACATGGAGTAGTTTAGAGTTACAAACTAAGATTTTAGAAAAACAATACTTTAATCAAAATAACGAAGTTCAATTTACTTATCTCACTAATAGGAAATTTAAATAAATAGGTAATTTTTATAACTATTGAATAACTAATGATATTAAGTAAGGTTTAATTGTGATATTCAATATATAAGAAAGCATCATTCTCCTTTTCAAGAAATCATAATGAATGGATAAAATGAATTAGTTTAACTTATATTGTGCCAAATAAGAGCATACCTATTCTTTACCCTTTGGTCAAGGCATAAAGAACAATGACTAATCCTACGCTTGTTTACTAAATCTGCGGCTAGGCTGGGAGGATACTGGCTCTCACTTCGGAGCTCCCACGTTTCCCTCACCTGAGGGCTAACATCTACACTTCAGCACCCAAACGATATGACCGAATTGGGGATTTTAGTCCGTCACTCTAAAATCTCCAATTCTACGCCTAATAATGTTATTTTCGTATTTATTTGCACCCAACTTCCAATGGCTTTGACCTCCTTGAATCTTGGATGTAATCTTCACTTTAGTTGTAAAACTCAACATATTTTAACAAATCAATTGTCCAGATTGAAAGTAAACTAAGATCAAAGTGAAAAGATCATCACAATTTCTTAAACATTTTCATAGCTTCACCAATTCAAATCACCATTTTGCAAATCTCGAGACAAGGAGAAAGATAGAGAAAATTACTCAGATCTCATGAGGAAAGCACAACAAAACTCAGAATTCATATATAAAATCAAAGGCATACAAACTACAACCGTAAATAACTTATCTCTAATTTCTCCCCAAGAACACTCCTCGAAGTTCCTTTGAATCTCTTCACAACACACAAAATTCCTCTTTGAAGTAGCAAGGAGGAAGAAATCTCTCACTTTCCCTCCACTTTTACAATCTCTCGAAGAAATCCTCATAATTGTTACACACTAATGGAAATTCTATACACTCTAGGACTTCTCTAACATCCAGGACCTCTCTAATTTTCGGCCAAAATGTTCTTTTAAACTTGTGGATGAGCTTTCCCAAGAGTTGTCTAAGCATCCCTTCAAAATTTGGCATTATCCAAAGCTTGAGTAGGCATAACCGTCAATCTCGTCGTTGGCGGCCTCGAGGGCGCCGTTGGCGGGCTTCTGAAGAATTTTGTTCTGTAGTCTCGGGAAAAAGTCGTCGTCGGTGTGGTCGAGGGCATCGTCGGCAGCCTAGTTTAAATTTCAACATTTTGGTCCTTTTCGCTCCAAATTCAATTTTTTTGCATATTTTTTCTCCAATGACCCTAATTCATCATTCCTGCAACAAATTATCAAAAATATCTTTTTTTAAAGTACAATATCATTAAAAATAGTATAAAATTTGTATGAAAATGTCAACATATTTTCTTTTGGTCAGGACTTTTTATGTTTTGCTTTTAGAACTTATTGTTTAATTTTCAGTGTTAGGTGTTGTTGGTTTGATTTCGACGTTGAATTATGTGTGATTTCAAAATAATTGTTTGTAATTGGTTGGACTTATATATAAAAATGTGAAGTTGTTTGTTTTTTGTGAAAATTTTATGTTAGTAGATTACTTAATTATGAAAATTAAAGTGAATTTAAACTAATTAGGAAATAAAGTGCTTTGGTTATATTGTTTTTTATTAAAAAAAAATGAAATTTTGAGCATTGACGTCTAGGCACCAAATTGGTTGGACCATTAAAATCACAAAAATGAATAGTGCTAGCCATTTTTCTGCGTAAGGTCGTCTTCAACCTTGCAAATAGAAGCGAATAGCAAACTAGGGCTTCAAAAATCCTGGATTTGAGGTGACTTCGAGCTAGAAGTTCTTGGATCTCATCTTCTCTTGGTAAGAAGTTCACTTTAACCTAGAAATTTTTATTTTCAACATGGATTTCTCATATATTATGGGAAAACCAAAAATTAGAGGTTTTGGAGAAATTTAGTGAAGAATCCATGGTGTGAAATTTCTTAGCCATGATTTTGATTTTAGGAGTTTATTTTATCTTTATAGTGAATTTATGTGGAGTTTTTTTTTTAAATTTTTAGAGCTCTATGGCACCTAAAATGAGGAAGAAGGGAAATGAGGCTTGTGACATGAAAAAAATTGTTAACATTAAGGCACAACATCGTTATAATTCTCAACTAATAGCGAGAAAGCTTATTTAAAAATGTGCATTTTACAATCCTGAAGATTCTATCGAGTGATTGATTGTGGCATGAAATTGAGAAACATTCTGTTATTTAATTATTGTAGCAGTTGTTTCAATCTTTCGGGAGTTCAATGCAAACCTACTGCAGGCTATGGATGATTAAGTTTTGGTTCGAAGTAAGAATGTGGAATTTACATTGGAGAGGATAAATGCATTATATAGGTTGAGAGATGATACACCTAAAATATATAGTATTATTAGAAACATTTTATACGTATTTTTTGAGATATTGCGCTTTAATGGAATGTATTTGTTTGTTTTTCTTTCAGGTATAAGTAAAAAATGTGAAAATGCTAAAAGAAGTAAAAAATGATCAAATTTGGAGCAAAACTACGAAAATTGTGTTAAACTGTTTTGGCGCCTAAGCGCCAGATCCGATGCTCAAGCTCCGGTGAAACAAAGAGCGTCATAGGCCCTGCACTTAAGCTCCAGAGGCAGTTATGTGACGGTTTACTTCATTTTGCCAAATTTTGAAGGGATATTTGGGGCACCTATTGGCTAAAGAGGTTGGTTATGACCACTAGAAACAAAAATATGGTTAGAAGCCTTGTGAAAGGAGGCGACCTTTGGAGAATTCATCTAATTTAGACACATTTTGAAGAGTTATCAAGACAACTCTTGGAGATTTATAAAAGAAGGAAGTTGAGACTTTTTGAAGGGTGCTTGAAACTTGAAAGTCCTGAAAAGTGTTGGAAAGGGGGAGTTATGAGAAGATTTAGAGATAGTTTTGGAGAGGTTTTCAAGCACCACAAATTTACTTTATCCTTTTTTATTTTTAGTTTTATTTTGAGAGTAAGAGTGTTGCAAAAGAGAAGAAATTCAAAGGAACTTCAAGAGTTTGGTGGAAGATTTGAGATAAGTTTTTATCTTTTGTTTTTAAACTACTTTTTGTTTTAATCAGGATTTCCTATTGGTTTGACAATGATTTCTACTTTTAAACTAAAGTGTGGTTTTGTTTTCTCCATGTATTTTAAGTTAAGTTTTCTTTATCTTTCTCCTTAAAATTATAAGTAATTAAAGTGTTGGATGGAAGTTGTGGAGAGTATTGACTTTAATGTTGGAAGAATTTGTGATGATTTAATTCCATGCACTTCATTTACTTCTTGATTTGGCCTATCTAGTTGTTAAAATTTGTTGTGAGAACATGTACGAACTAGTCTGGTATTGTCTCAGTCAACAGTTGAAAAGAATCACATGAGGTTGTATGAATGGGAATGTAATTCATATGATTTAGTGCAAATAAATAGGGAAAACTTTTTGAAGGGTGTAGAGTTAGAGGACTTTAAAGCGACAGGTAAAAGCCCCCAACTTGGTTTATTGTTTTAAGTTATGATACAAAATGTTTACCCCTAGGTGGAGGGAATGAGGGAACTCTAGAGTGAGAGCTAGTATCTCCCATGCCTAGCCAGTCTTTAGAAATATTCAAACTTTAAATTTCCCAATATTCTTTATAGCATCTCTAGTAAGGGTAAAGATTATTATTGCTTCTATTTGACACAACACATTTTGCATACTTCCATAACATAATTCTTATACTAATTTCGGATTCATGATAGAGAGAAAGATATTTTCATATTTAGTTTTTTTTTCCATAAACTCAAGTTATCTTTAGAAGTTGTTACTGTTTTATCAAAATATCAAAAATAATATTTAAAATTTACTTACTGTGAAAATATCTATTGTTTAAGTAATTATCTTTTAAAAATAGAAAGTTTGTTATTCAATAATGCATATTGCTAATTTTCCTTATGGATTCGACATTCAGGTCTTAATAAAAAAGTCTTATATTACTTGATAATGATACGTATACTGCGTAGTATCCCAATATATATATAAATTAAAAATTTAAAATCTTATTTTCTCTAGGATCAAGTTTTTGGTTTTGTTGCAAAGTAAGGAAACATAAGTAAAAAATATCATTAAAGACATTGTTATACTGTTGAAAATAAATAGTAAATTTAGGATCAAAATATGAGTTTCATTGTGAGTACACTACATTTGATACTTCTGATTCTACGTTGGATGAAGTTATAGCTTATCTGACTTATGGAAAAGGAGTTTGGAAGATGAAGAATGATCACAAGGTAAACTTATCTACTTCCATGCTTAATGATCAATATAAAGCTTGACATTATTTTATTTCGACTCAACTCCTTCTAACAAATAATTTGAGCAAAGTTATTAAGAAGAGAACTACTTAAAATTTATGCATTCAACAAATAAAGAATATAAATATTGGTGCATGATCCCGTTTTTTATATGTAAGGATTTAAGAAGTTGACATCGCTACAGCGTAAAAAACTTGATCCTTGTATGAAAAGTAAGTTGTGTAATATATATATATATATATATATATATAATTATAGGCAATTAATAATGAGATTCTACGCAAATATATGTATCGTTATCAATTAATAAAAGACTTTTTATTTAAGCTTCAAATATCGATCCCACGGGGAATGTGTAAATTGACAATGATAAATTTTACTAGAAAATTTACAGAAAATCAAACAAAATCACTGTCACAAATTTTGAATGTTGAGATGTTATCAAAACTAAATTACTTAACTATTAGCAAAACAGAAATGCAAAGTTTAAAAAGTAACTACTAATCTACTAATTATGTTTATATAATGAAGATTTCTTATATGCAAAAGTATCATTCCCACTACAGTGAGGTTCTGGTGAAATGAGATGAGATAAATATTCATAATATGTATTGTGCCAAATAGGAGCAATTTAAATTCTCTACCCTGATACAGTGCATAGAAAATCATTTGCTAAACCTAGGTTTAGTCCCTAAATATGTGGCTAGGCTAGGAGGATACCGACTCCCAATCTAGAGCTCCCACTTCCCTTCATCTGAAGGCCAACTCTTGCTTTAGTTTTTAAACACTATGACCAAATTGGAGATTTTAGTCTGTCACCCTAAAGATTCTCCAATTCTACACCCAACAAATAAAATTTCCCTATTTATTTGCACTCAATTTCATGAACGAAATTTTCCTCGAAATCAAATATGACCCTCACTCTGTTGTAGAACTCATAGTCAATTTCTCGGATCATGTTAACAATTCAATTGGCCAGATCGAAAAGTAAATTAAGTTCAGAGTTGAAAAATCATCACAAGTCATTTTATATTTTAATAATGACACATCATATTATCTCTTTATTTCACCATATCCCAGAGTAGGGAGAAAGATAAAGGAGACTACTCAGACTTCATAAGAAATACACAACAAAGCACAAATTTCATATATAAAAGAAAGTTCATAAAATACTAATAAACAAACAAAACTTATCTGAAACTCTTTCTCGAAGTAAATCCCTTGTATCATTTTCTTAGAAATGCAAGAAGAAGATATTTCTCACTTTTCTCCTTCTCCAACACTCTTACAGAAAGTTTCACACTAACTCTCACCGCACAAACTCTAAACTATGAAAAAAATCACTAATGGACTCCAATATGATGGTGGAATGAAAATGGATTATGAAGAATGGAAAAAATGGAGCATTGTGGAATGTTTTGGAGCGAAAAAGAGTCAATTTCCTGATGAATTTTGACCCCAAATAGAGCCTAAGGTCGGTTCTCCAAGGGGTGCCTCCAAAAACTCTTCAAAAATCTTCCAAATACATCGAATCTTCTAGAAACGTGGGCTAAACCGCCTTTGGCGTCGTCAACCCTGAGTAAAAATCTTCAGTTGTTCTATTGTTCTGCGCGTTCGGCGCTGCCCTTGGCGCGATCAGCACTGAGTATTTCTTCAAAACCGTCATTTTAACTCCAAATTCTATCTTTTTTGCTTACTTTTTGTTTTAAGCCCTAAAAATCAACAACCTGCAAGAAAACATCAAAATATCATCCATTAAAGTGAAATATCACAAAAAATAACTATAAAATATGGGTCTAAAAATGCATATATTTTTTGTGCATCAGTGAACTTATACATCAGAATGCCCATACTTCTTCTAAAGGTGCCACTACTTGAGTTTTAGGTTACTCAGTTGATTTTTATTTTGTGTGATCAATCTGGAGTGGGCATGATAGATTTGAAGAATCGATACAACCACGTAAATCTATCAGTAAGCCTAGTGTTCATACATATGAGTTGCATGTTGGACAAAAAGCTAGAGGTAAAAGTAGTCATTTAACTTCTACTTCCCGCACTACTTTAGAGAACGTCATGGAGCAGTCACTTATTGAGCAGGGCAATAATTTGACAATTAGAAATCAGATGAGAACCATGCAGGGAATAAATTATCATTATGATGACTAGATGCAGAGTTAGATTACGAGACTGCTTATAATGAAGCCATGACAAAGTATTTGAGGGGCGATCATAATGTAAAATTCCATACTTGCCCCCGCTTTACACCTTATGAGCCTGAGGTAGAATTTGAAGAAGATGAGGAGGAGGAAGATGAGGATTAGTTTAATTTCATGCTTATTTTATGTAGTTTGGTTTTATTTTCATGTGGTTGTTTTTGGTGAACTTTATTTTTGAATTATATGTATTGTAAACAGTTATTCAACTTTTTATGTTTAGATGTAGATTGTTTGTTTTTATTTTCAGTGTTGTTTGTTTTTGCAATTTGTTGCTTATGTTTAGAACCCTTCTCTACTTAGCAAGTCTTTTTTATATATCATGTTTTAAATAATAATTTATGCTATGTTCTTTTTACTTTGGTACCTGCAAAGTTTCAAGTTCAAAGCCCTCTACAGGTTGGTTTTATTTAAATACATTTTATGTTTTCTTTCTACCATTATTTTTGTATTAAATATTTTATCTATTAAAAATTTAAGTTTGGGGGAAATAAAATTTTTTTTTAAAAGAAACTAAACTTTATTTGTCCTCAATAAACCATATTTTTAAAATTATTTTTAACATAACTTATGCTATCAGAGGTCAACTTAAAGAAAACTATATTTTTGATTTTATAAATATGATTGTAGGCTTAAGTAAAAATCTTTAATAATGAAGGTTACTTCTAAAAGTTAAGATATTTGATATAAGAGTACAAGGTTATGTGTGTACAATTTAAAGAAAATGAAATTGTATTTTTTAAGTATTAAGAGAGTCTTAGAGTTATATAAAAAGAAGTGATTGAAACTTTATGAAAAATCTTTTTCAAAGCTAATATGCATTTATAAGTAAGATTTGTAATAGGTTTTTAACTTTAAGAAGAGGATGGTGAAGTTCAAAATCACTAAAAGTTATCCAGATATAATAATCCTCATATGAAAAGAAGATAATAAAAAGGGATAAAAATGATTCTAAAAGAAAAAAAATGAAAGAAAAAGAAAAGAAAAAGAGAAAAAGAAAAGCAAAAAGAAAAAAAATATATGTGAGTAGGAGCTTGAGGAGATGCCTAATAAAAAATTGGTTTCACTAGAATCAACTTAAAGAAAAAGTCTTAAATACATTTCTAAACTTATATTAAAGTATTAGCATCTTTATTAATGAAGTTCTTATGAAGTTCTTTTTCATATAGTTCTTTTAAGCATCCTTAATATGATGAATTACAATTATTTTTGAAACGAATAGAAAACAAAAACTCTTAGACTTGAGTATTAGATATTCTTACATTTTTAGTTTTAACCTAAGTTATTAAAAATTTTTCTAAAGTCTTACTATTGTCTTTATAAAACAAAAAATATAAGAGTTTTTAAGTGATTTTCAATACCTTAAGTCATACTTTTTATGTAGCAAAAGAGTTACTTGAGGATAAATAATCGTTAAGTTTGGGGGATTTTGATACACCAAAAATATATTCAAATTTTCATATGTATTTAAGGCTTATTTGGGTGATATTGCACTTTAAAGAAATGTTTTTTCATGTTTTCTTGCAGGAATACTAAGTCTAGGCATTTGGAGCTTAAATGATGCAAAAAATACAAAATTTGGAGTAAAAATTGGCGTTTTCCAAAAATTAAATTGGCACTTAGGCACCAGAATACAAAGAAGACGACACATAGGCGCCAGATTTCGGTGCCTAGGCGCTAGATTTTGGCGCTTAGGCACCAGAGACGGTTATTTTCATAAATGTATTGAATTTGGATGGATTTTGAAGAGGTGTCTATGGAGACTCTTGGGAAATTTTTCCCTACAGTATAAACTAGTGTTTTTATGTCAGAATGAAGGGGTTGGTGTGACTCTTTAGAGAGTTCTAGTGAGTGGGACAGTGAGTTCTAAGTTGGTGGAGTGTGTGTAAGTGTCTCTAAGAGTTGTAAGAGGAGAGAGAAAGTTAGAGATTTCTTCTGTCTTACACTTCTAAGAGAGATTTAAGTGTTATTGCAAAGAGAGAAATATATTCAAATGAACTTCAAGGGATTTTCTTGGGGAAGAGATCAAGTTAAGTTGTTTTACTTTTCTTTCTTATTTTTTAAAATTGCTTTTGTATATAAAATCCATGTTTTATTTATCTTCTTCATAAATTATGAGTAGATTTCCTTATCCTTCTTCCTACAAAGAGAAATGGTCATGTGAAGAATTTAGTTGTTGTGCAATATCTTAATTTCATATTTCTGATGATTCCAACTTCAAACTTCATTTGCTTTTTGATCTAGCCAATTAAATTGTCAAAAGTGGTCGTGAAACATGCGATCTGAAAGGGTTATGCTTTCCACCACAAAAGTAAGAGTCACATTCGATTTCATGGATGAAAATGTATTCCATGGTGTGAGTGCAAAAAAAAAATGGAAATATTCATTGACGGGCGTAAAAGTAGAGATTTTAGGGTGATTAACTAAAATCCCTAATTTTGTACAGGAGTTTGGAAACTAAAGCGAGATGTTAGCCCTGAGGTGAGGGAAACATGGGAAATCTAAAGTGAGAGACAGTATCTTACCAGCCAAACCGCAGATTCAGGGGCTAAACACTAGATTATATAATGTTCTTTAGCACTTGTAAAAATGATAAAGAATATAATTGCTCCTATTTGACACAATATAATTTTCTTCAATTTAATGATTCAATGATTATAATCTCGTTGTAAGGGGAATGATACTTTCTTAAATTTGAACTTTTCATCACAAAACCTGGTTTATTGTTTACTTAGTTTAGCATTGAAGTTTAAAGATTAATGTAGTAAACTTTGTTTCTTTAGTAGCATTACACAAACTTTGACCTGTTTTCTTGCTTAAATTTTCTATAGTTTAAATATTGTGCTTTTGTGTGATTTTTCAAACAAATTTTCAACTCCCTCTGAGACCGATACTCATGACCCTATTGGAGCTCTTTATTACTTGAGTGATACGTATACTTGCGTTTGCAATCTAGTGATGATTTGAAATTGAAAGTACACCTTAATTCACTAGGAGTGACAACTTTAGATATTTTAAAAGATATAACTTATTGTACTGAAGTAAATTTTATTGTGGTTAATTTGCAAATTTTTTAGTATAGTTGTCTTATGTGTTGCGGTGTTGAAAAGTATTTATAATGCATAGCCAAAATTTGCATCAACCCAAGAGGGTTGAGATTTTTTTAACTAGTGAGTATCACATTTCCCTTTAGAAAGATCCATGGCGAACTTCCGAGGGGGAGTGTAAATAGATAGGGAGATAAGATTTGATGTGCGTAGAATTGATGTTTCTAGGGTGGCTGGCTAGATTATTTTATCAATTTGGTCTAGAGTTTGGAACTAAGGGTCACTGGTAGGTCATATAGAGAGGGCATAGTGGGTAATCTAGAAGTGAGTGACTAAAACCTACCCAGCACTAATATACATGTTGACACCATCTTTAGATTAGCCAATGTTCTTTACACATTAAAAGAAGTAAGGAATATGTATGCTCCTATTTGTCATAATACCACAGTTAAGCTTCTAAACATTTGAAGTCCTGCATTGATTATGAATTATTTGCAAGGAGAAAGTCTCTTTATATATATATTTTTTGAATTTTCTAAATCACTGTGTTTTCTTTTATTTGCATTTGTAGAAACTATTAAACTTTTTTTTCATTGCTTGAGCTAATTTATACATTTTTTGTATTCTTAAGTAAAGTTCTTTTAAAGATAAATTCCTAAACTGTATTTCTTTCCTATCATCTCCCTGTGAAATCGATACTGGGTTTTCAAATAAAACTCTATTACTTGAAACGATAGGTATACTTGCGTAGTAACCCTAGTGAGAAAACTATTTGTCTAAATTTTACAACATTACATTTATTCTCGCTAGCTGCTAAGTATAAATTGGGTTAATGTTTTTTGGCATATTAAGGAACATAAATACCTGTGTAATTGCGATTTAGGTCAGGTAGCTCGTCTAGTACGTCTTAAATCCTCAACTTATCTTAAGGCATTTACACATTCATGTTGTGCAATTTAAGCCCTAACTAGCTTTAATCTCTGAGGTCATCGTTCGTTACAACATAAACCCTCTTAGCTCCTAGGCTATTTGTATGATCAATATCATGAAATTGTAAGATATAAATAATAAAATTGGCAGGATGAAACATCTAATAATATTTCCTTAAAATTGAATTTGGGAAGTTCCTGAGGTTCTCATCATGATCCATAACATCCCCTAGTTTTCTCCCTTTAGATTCCGAAAAAATTGTTCCTATTTGATCATGCTCATTTGAATTTTTCACGTTTGACCTTGAAACCCTAAACTTTTAATTCATGAAGACAAATACCTCTGATCTAATTCAAAAGTTTTCTTAGGTGACTTCGATCATTTAAGATGTATTTAACTATAGAGGATTACCCTTATAGAAAACTTTGGAACCCAACTTAATATAAACAATGTCTAATCTTTTATATTGGATAAGAGAACTTGTTAGTCAACATAAAAAGTTTCACAAACTAAAACGGATGTCATAAATTCTTTAGTTTATTTAATTGAGTCTCACTATCAAGTAATGTGTTTATTCCTCAGAATAGATGCATGGCTTGTAGTATTAGGCTTGCTTATTTAAATTGTTGTCTGTATGAGATCAGTTAGGTCTCGTATTTTCAAAATTTAAAATGATAATTTTCAATATATACATATATATATATATATATATATAT
>JXCR01144253.1:481151-602412 GCA_002079205.1 Phalaenopsis hybrid cultivar | reverse complement strand
TAAATATATTTTCTTTTGTCGACGATCGACAACTAACCGCTAAATATAAATTGTGCCAAAAAATTTTCAATCTTTTGGAATATAAATATATGCGTAATTGCGGGTCGGGCCACTGCCCCCCTCACATTTAGTAAGGAGTTACCCCTCATTCTAATGGGTGATCAGTAGTCCTAGTCCATCGGTGCGACTAATTCATGAATGTCTGATTTTCAAAACTACAATTAAATTGTACTTTTTGAATGAAAAAAATTGTTTTTTGTTTGTTAAATGCTTACATAATTCAAACTACTTTTGCATGACAAATTAAAATTCAACTTTTAAAATGTCATTTTGAACAAATTCATGTGTTTTTCACATAGAGCAGGTTAAGGACCGTCCTCATATGATTGCCTAGTCGGTCACTTTTTATTTTATGTTAGGTCTCACAGACATGACATATAAGTTTTCTACAGAGTTCCTTCGGGAAGAATTGCAAGGGCTCCGGTCCTAGTTCTGAGCTCCTCTATTGCTAAAAATCTTACACTTAATCTCAATCTTCAATATGTGACATCATGTTTTGTTTTTTTCACTAGTCTTTTCTTACAATTTTTTTAAGTTTTCCTCTAATTTTTTGCAATACATTTAAATTCCTAGCACATTACTATATTATTTTGTACTAACCTTGCAGCAGCGGCAGGAATCCCAGATACACATATTTATTTTACATTTAGTGCACTTTACTACATTTTTTCTTCACCTTTTTACCACTTTTATCTCTGATTTTTTTATAATACTTGCAAGAGCCCTAGGGTAGACAACAGTAGGACATATGCTAGGAGGTACACTGCGGCAAGCCACGAGACCAAACAATAATTGCATGTTCACATATAAACCCCAAATTTGGAGTCGTTGCAATGCAGATGCAATCGAATGAAAAAGGATTTCCATTGATGAATCAAGATCCAACATGAAATATGATCTACATCAGCAAAACCATTTCTTAAACTTAAACAATCAATTCATACGGCTTTGAGGTTGTCTATCTAGTGTAACATAAATCTTTACCTCATCTTTTAAGCTCATGCACAATCATGTCGTGCAGTATAAGTCCTAACTCTTATTAGGATTTGAGGTCGTTGTTCGATACGACGTAAATACTCCCATCATTGTAGGCTATTTTCATGATCATATATCGTACATATGTAAGCCCTAATGATAAATGACAAGAGTAAGCATTAACAACATCATCTTAAAAATATAAAACCCAATAATAGGATAGTTTGAGAGGTTATCGAGGTTTTCCTTAAATCCGTGACGTCCACTACCTTTCACTCATTTGACTTCTAAAATAACTGCTCATATTTGGTTCATTCCAATTTGACTTTCCATGTCCAACCTTGAAAATCTAAACGTTGAATTCTTGAAGACAAAGACCTCTGATCATCATCAAGAGTTTTTTTAAGTGACTTCAAATTTTTAATTTACTATCGAACTTGCACTTATAGGGATCTTGGAACCCAGGTAATATTAGTCCTATCTGATCTTTATATTAAATAGAAGAACTTGTCGATCACATAAAAAAGAATTACAGAAAAAACAAATGTCATAAGTTTTTTAGTTTATTTAATCGAGTCTGTTATCAAGTGTTGTGCCTATTCTTTGGGAGAGGTATACTGTTTGTAGTGTTGTGCTCAGTTGCTTAGACTATTACAATATATGAGATTTCTTAGTCTCATTT
This sequence comes from Phalaenopsis hybrid cultivar, assembly GCA_002079205.1. Lineage (NCBI taxonomy): Eukaryota > Viridiplantae > Streptophyta > Magnoliopsida > Asparagales > Orchidaceae > Phalaenopsis > Phalaenopsis hybrid cultivar. Next base: position 600,695 of record JXCR01144253.1, on the reverse strand, counting down.
TTTTAAAAAAATTAAAACATATATTTTTTAAAATTATACTCATATTAAATTAATAATTATTTTAGAAAAATCCTGACCAACACACTTTTGTTTATGCCAAAGTACCCTCCTTGTACCACAACAACACCGATTCATATCAAACCATGAAAGAAGAAGAAGAAAACGAGCTCAATGCCAAAGCATAGTTACACAAGTGCAACAATGCTTAAGCAACTTCTTGATCAAAAAGTTATTAATAACCATTCTATGGTTACATAAGTGGGAAGAGAGTTAACTAAATGGGATAAATTGTTAAAGAGAGTTGTTTGGTGTGTGTGGAGAAGTGATGGTGCTTAACTGAGGAGAGTGATCTCGTAGTGCAAATCAACCCTAAAAAATGAATGTGAGGAGTTACATTTAAGTGTTGGAGCAAATCTGTGTAACTGGTCGAGTGGATCAAGATTTGTGTTTCTAGTGTGAATCTAAGGGAGAATATTTAGTTCACTTCTTTTTATTTTATACTCATGTAAAAATTTTATTATATTCAATAAAATAAATGTCTTACTATGTCGAAAATGTTTAGAGGCTAAGTTTTTTTCTTTGGTTTTTATAATTTTTTGAACTAAATCTCATAATCTTAATCATTTGAGTGAAACTTTTTGCATCTTATTGACCATAATCCAACTTAATTTAAAATGTGCAATGGCCATGCATGTATTTAAAATTTAATGTTATCTTAAGATATCAATAGTGCATAGATTAGCACAAGAATTATTGTAACTAAAACTCTGTTATAGTAGAGATGCATCTAGTAGGATTTATAAATCAATAGAAAAAAAATTATTTGATGCAATTCTATTGAAATAATGCACAGAAACATTTATTGTGTTATATATTAAGAGTAATGTTTTCTAAGTCATTGATGGAGACTATAAATTGCACATATTCTCAATTTATAGGTAACATTAAATTGAAGGTAAAATTATGGAATTTAGTGAAGAGGTTACAAATTCAAAGAAGCTTTTAATATAAAAAAAGTAGTTTAGGTACTATGATTTTAAAATTTTATTATTCCAAGTGTTGTATAAAAAAAAGATATTAATATTTATCTATTTTCCTCAACAAATTCGTCAATATGGTTATGGTGTGATTGTTAGTTGATGCGACATTTACAAGTAGGTAGATGGATGCATCGATAAATGATAGAAATCAATTATGCTTTCCTGAAACATGATTTCCTCTCTTAGCAAGTAATGGTGCTTTATCCTTATGAAGGACATGAGGATTTTGAAATTTTGAGATGAAAAGCTTAGCTTATAAAGTAGACATCATATAGAACGCTATGATTGTTATTGTCATTGGTATGACTTGTGTTCTATGACTTGATGAGTAGCAAGTCAATGAAGAGGATGAAAAAAATCATTATAAAGGAATGTGACAAAAAGGTTTTCTAATGACTTCTACGACTAGAAGTATTAAACAAAAGGAAGGACCTTGTAATATATTAGTAATGCACCAACACCTTGACTTGTCAATATTTAAATCTAAGAGAAGGGTTTCAGAGAATAAAGATTGATAAAAACAAAGAGAGTGATGAGAATATATGTAAGAAGTGAAGAAGAAAGTGTTTATATATTACTTCTAAATGGATTTACAATTATAAAGTGTTATCAATGTAATAAGTAAAGGCTAATTTTCCAATATGAGGTTATTCTCTATTGGTGGTAATGACTAATTGGAACTTAAGATTTTTAATAGGATTCTACACTACTACTGTCTACTCGTGAGCTAGTTTGAATGATTTAACCCTATCAAATTTCAAAAGGGAGGAAGAAGTAGTCAATGGAAGCCAAAAACTTGATTGTCAAGTTGAAAAAAGCTAAGTGTGGGTAGACAAAGTAAGGAATATGAGTAGTCCTTGACTTTCACATTAACTAAAGAGGAAGGTTAGCTGAGCACCTTTTTAATATATCTTTTTCTTTAAACAAAAAAAAAAAGATTATGGATAGAGAGAAGCAGCTGACATGTAACTCAAATCACACTGCTAGTAGGATCTATGACTTTGAACTCATTGTAGTGACATGTTGCCAAAATGTCTTGCAAGAGATTGAAGTTTATATAAGATGTTGATGAGGGTAGTGAATAGATTAGTAAGAGATTTGTACATATTTATAGGCCAATCTCACTAAGTCATCAACAAAGTTTAGGTAGATAACTCATAGGTCAAAAAACAACCAAAGAGAATAACGAGACATTCGATGAATTCAACTAAAGGTTGGCCAAAGCACTAAAATATACGTTTAGTGGGGACCAACTAAGAGCCGAGTCCAAAAATGGGGTCAATGTAAGGGCTTATATCCACTCTATCCTAGAACATAAGATTTAGGCATTATGATCTTAAACTTAGTCAATTTGCATGTAAATATAGTAATAGTTATAATATAAGACAGAGGGAAAGGTGCTTAAAGGTGGATGCAACATAAGATTGAAAAAAAAAATATTTGTGGCATAAATTTTATAAGAGATGGATATGACATACGTATGTCATACAAGAAAAGTGGTGACATCAAGAAGGTTGTGGCATTGGTATTATGGCGACATTTGAAAAGCAAATATAAGTTATGTCCATGTTCATACATATGATAGTTATATCATAAGTAGAAGTTAAAATGCAAGACTTGATGCAATGACAGATGCTTGAACGAATTAATGAGGATTTGACTACCCATTGTAATTTGAATAATACCCTTCAATGAAGAGCTATATGTAATTTCAATAAATACATTTCTTTTATTATTCATAATATTGAAAAGATTAGTTAGAAATAGAAGACAAAAATCATGATCTCCATAATCAAATAATTTTTAGACAATACTTCCCCCAAACTAGCTTAAATCATCATTTATGAGACTGTTATAACTTGTGTGGCTAACTATGGTTCAATAATATTACTTATGATAACCCTACTTGATATGAACTCTTATATTGTAGATCTCAAGCAGCGAGTACATCAATGGTATGTGTCAAACATTTTTACAGTCAAATTTGTTAGAATAATTTAATGAAGGTTCATCATTTTTAATTTGTAGTTAATGATAAATGTCAGCAAATATTCTTAATTTTTACACTTGAATGATTCTCACTTTAAGAGGAACAATTTAGCATAATCATTTATGAAATATCGACCTAATTAAGATCATAATAAATCTATGTCATCTAAATGACTCATATAAGTTTGCAAAATTAGGAGCATGCACCAAGCCATATGGAGGTATCCAACAAATAGATTTTGATGGACATAATTAATTCAAGCCAAAATTGCTTGGTTTAACTTGTTCAAGTGTTTTTTCAAAGTCGAATTCCTGCAACTTTGTTCTCCACATATTTAGTTAGATGAGCCAAAACTTATGATGAACCTTTTTTCATCCCAAAATTATTTGACTTTAAGCGTTGTCTCTTAAGCAAAATAATTACTGCTTTGGCTCTCTAAGTTTGCTTCTGGACATGCTCCTTGGCAAAATTTACGCTTAATAAAATAAAGGCTTTTATGATCCCAACAAATAATTATTAGATGTTTAAACCAATTTAAATCCCACATAAGATGATGGCAAATTAATTTCAAAATGAGTCACTTTTAAAAACTTTTATTTATTTTTTCCTTTAGTGTGTACACAAAAGTTTTCTATTTAAAGGACAAAAGAAATAGAACAATAACAATATATTATTCTAATATAATATAACTTATAGTCTGCATTTTTTTCAGTTATTCATTCACTTTTTCTAAAATAATTAAAATAATCTTAAATATTATATTTTTTTAAACTATAAAGGCATGACTTTATGTTTTATATAATTTTTTAATAAATCTAATTTGTTTAATTTTTAAGTTTTTCAATATTTATAAGAACTTGAATTAATTTATTTTTATTTGACATTTATAAGAAAAATGTAATACTTTATTTATTTTATTCCTCCAAAAAATGATCAATTGTTACTAACATGTGTATTATAAACAAAAAATGCAAATATCTAATGAATAATAGTATGATTTATTAAAATTTTCTAAAATTGATATATAACATATAACCTTTGAAATCATTATCTATACTTTTTCAACTTTATAAAATTATTTTCATATCCATTTCAAAAGAGTCGAGTAGTGCTAAAAAATTGGACAATGGTGCAATACAGATCAAATTTTTTTCATTATTTTCTTTTTAAAAGTTTCATAATTTTTAAGATTTTACTTATTTGAGTATAGTTTGAGAATTATTTTTGAGGATCAGTTTGAATATTCGAATTTAAATAAATTTGTAAAAAAAAAAATTGCTTAGTGAATCATTTGATCAAAATTGATGATGATTATTTTTTCTTTTAAATTACATTTTAAATCAGTGTAATAAAAAACCTAAATAACTAAGTTCATATTATATTTATTTAAGAAAAAATCAAGGACAGCAAAATTTTTTTCTTTTTATATTTCGGCAAAAATATCACTGTTTCCAACTCGACTCACTCACCGGCTACGACTTTCCTTTCCTCTCCTTTCTTTCTTTTCCATTAAGTGCCGGGCATTGACCATTTGAAGTCACTTGCGTGGTCATTCGAGCTCTTCAATCTCGTGTCTACAGCTTTTCTCTTGGGGAAGCAGCCAAGAAGTTTCTGATCATATCTTCCCCTTGTCCTAAATTTAATCAAAATTAATCAGGCCAACAGTAGAGGAACCGTCTCAATCGCTCTGTTTTCAAATCGGTGGATTCCTTAATCTTTCAGGATTTCCGGGTCATTAGTTCTGCCGGTGATGATCTGATCTTTGAGTTTGTTTCGTCCCTAGTTTCTACAAGTCAAGCAGATGCTTCAATCCTCGCTGATTTTGTAGTGCTTGTTTCGACAGTGTAAGTTTCCAAACATCTTTTGTGCTACTTATCCTATTTGCTATAACTAGTAACTTCACATTTTGCACGGTATTTCTGTTTATTAAGCGTCACGAGGAGAGGACCTGAATGGAAGCTGGTCATCTCATGCGATTTTTTTCTTCTAGGGGTCTTTTCAGCAAAAATATTTCTTTAACTTCATCGAAATATGTAACCTACTGTAGATGTGTTGTAGAGCTAAAGAAGAAGCCCAAAATAGTTGCAGGGTGCCTGTAATTTATTGACACTTCCTTGGAATTGAAGTAGAAAGATTCATAATCTTCTTTAGTTTAAACCTTTTCTGATTCTCTGATCCTTTCTGTGGTGGCAACCAGTTTAGCCAATTTCTCAGATAACCTCATGCTACCTAAGCTAAGCTTTTGAAATGATCAGTAGGCTAAGCCCTTGGGCTGGCATAAACTATGGTTCTATCTTACCTGTAGAGCATTATTCATTCTAATGTTTGTGATTAAGATTAGTTCATGAGCATGTCACCCCTTAGTAGATAAAAGTAAAGTTGTTTATGGACCATAAGCCATATCAATGCAACAATAAATTATATGTAAACTACCTCTCACAATTCTAAGGTAAGACCAACGTTTGAAATTGCACAATTGAGTATTTAGCTGTTTTTTGTTCATGAAGCAAGTTGTAATGCAAAGTAAGAAATACCATACTAAACGTCAAAGTATGAAGTAAAAATGCTATGCTAACATTCTAACATCATCAAGATGAAGTAAGAAGTGTACTATAAATATCAAAGTAAGAAAGTAATAAGTCAAAGTTTGTTTATCACATGAAGTTTTCCCTACTTGCAAATCAATACTACTAAGTAATATAAGCTACCAAACGTAGATGTTATAAATTCGGAAGTGTCCAACACTCTCATTACTTAGTAGCTTTTTGTTATAAATGTTGTTATAATGAATCATTTTCTCACCTTCCCCTTCTTCAGTTATCTCAATATTCTGTCAATCCTTTTCCGCATCTGGGACTTCAATTATATTTTTTACCCTATAAGTAAAAATAAAGAAGAATATTAATTAAAATTTAAAGCAATTTGATAATTTTTGGTTGACTTATGTTAGACTTCTTTGTCTTGTTTTTGCCTTCATTGAAGACATTTACAATGAGATTTTCTCTATAAATCTGATGGTGTATACTTATTGTCATGTTTTAGAAACTACTAATTTGTGCACATTATTATAAATTTACTTTTTTCATTCCCCAATTTTTTTTCAAATGTTTATTTTTTAATCTCTTATTTTACATTATATAAATTAATTACCCTTAACAAAGTTAAAATTTTTTTCTTTTGATATGAACACCAATTTCACTCACACCCTAATGATGAGCATGTAAGATCAAGTACTTTGATGTTAATCTTTTTCTGTTCCACAATTCAACCCAATAATCTTCAACAATGATGGCATATAATAACCACAACCTCTCATGAAACCAACTCTATCTGTATCACATGAAATGAAAACTGCATGAGGTGCTTGTATCACAAATAGGCTGCACTAATGAGTATCAAACACTGAAGTTTTCTAAGAAGGTTTTTTCCATTGTTTGGTTGAGGGAAAATGGAAAAATCTATTCGGAAAGTGCATTACCAACACTTGTTTTGTGAAATAGACTATGACAGTGCATACAAACTAATGAAATTGTTTGTTAATGACCACCACAATTGATTCATTAAAAAAACAATGAAAATGACATATTACTAATGCAAAATTCTGCTAAAACATTGTCCCCCCATTTGTGTGAAACAAAAAATATTAAAAATACGTATGGTACACACCTATGTTCCTCTATTCACTGCATGATGGAGAAACGTAAAATTTCCCTCTTGTGAGGTGATGATATGTAATTTGAGATATATGGGAAATGGGATGTTGCACAAATTAATTCACTGATTTGTTTTATCCTCTAATTTATTCTACTTTTAAAAAAATTAAATCAAGAAAATATATAAAAAAAAGAATTCAAAATTTAAAAATCTCATATCCTCTTATTGTGAATCTCTTTGTAGCACAGACACTTATAAAAATGCGCCATACCCGTGTCAGACTCGTATCATACAAAGACATGGCTTTGACACTTGTTCGACACTACAAAATATATATGAATTTTATTAGTCCCCAGGCACATCCGGTATACACATCAACACGACAGGAGGCATGGAATCAACACAATTGGGGACAAAATGAGACACTAAAAGTAGGAAATTATAATTAAATNAGAAAATATATAAAAAAAAGAATTCAAAATTTAAAAATCTCATATCCTCTTATTGTGAATCTCTTTGTAGCATAGACACTTATAAAAATGCGCCATACCCGTGTTAGACTCGTATCATCCAAAGACATGGCTCTGACACTTGTTCGACACTACAAAATATATATGAATTTTATTAGTCCCCAGGCACATCCGGGATACACCTCAACACGACAAGAGGCATGGAATCAACACAATTGGGGACAAAATGAGACACTAAAAGTAGAAAATTATAATTAAAAGTGTAACAGTAATTATACCTCATAGTCAAAGTCGCCTTTTCTCTCATCATGTTAAAGTTATCTCTAATATTTGTCAAAATAAAGCATAATGGTACATCAAAATCGTCAAAGCTGAGCCTTAATGGTTTCTTTTTGTTCATCNCCTCATAGTCAAAGTCGCCTTTTCTCTCATCATGTTAAAGTTATCTCTAATATTTGTCAAAATAAAGCATAAAGGTACATCCAAATCGTCAAAGCTGAGCCTTAATAGTTTCTTTTTGTTCATTGAAGCAAAACCTGTACTCGATAAAGTGGAAGCCGTAAACTTTTTTGTCCCGACTTGAGTAGGATTCAAACCTATTTGTTGAAGCCGATCCAAATAGCTTGTGAACTTTGCAATGCATGCACTGAAGCTTCTATGCATTGAAGCTAAGTGGAGTCAAAGCCGCTATAATTTTTTATGTGATATTTTATAANAGCTTCTATGCATTGAAGCTAAGTGGAGTCAAAGCCGCTATAATTTTTTATGTGATATTTTATAATTTTTTTTACTTTTTAATGAGTAAATATTTATAAAATTATACTTATTCTAATTTTAGAAGTTAAAGTTTAATTTAATTAATTGAACAAGGTGTAATCATAAGATATTTAAAATTTAAGTAGATAAGTTGGATGAATTCTTTTGAAACATATTGTCTAATTGTAAAAATTGATTTTTGTAAGTATGAAGTTTTATAATGTAAGTTAATTTATAAAGTTAAATTTTATTTTTACATACTTTATTTTGTGATTTCTCTAATAAAAAATAATGAAAAAATATGTATTTTATATAAATAATTTATTAAATGTAAAAATGTGTCCAGGACATATCATGCCTATTTTTTTCAATTATGTCGTGTTTTCGTCTCGTGTCGTGTTCGTGTTTTCATATCCGTGTCCATGCTTCATAGGTGAATCCGGTTATTGCAGGTCCCGTTACCACACTATATATCCTATTGGTCTCTTCAGCATTTAAAAAAAAATCTTAATATAAAGCCTTCGCCATTGACTCCATTGTTTGTACTCTCTCTCTTGTTTACTTTTCACTTAAACCATACAAAAACCACTCCTTAGTTCAACATTTCCTCTTACTTGCGCTCTCTTTTTCACATTGCACTCTTTGCTATCAAGCGATTTCACTTTCTGTGATCTCCTTCATCCCATGCCCATCGCTTGCCTCCCTCACTTCATTTATCTCCACCTTTGCTTCTACCCTGTTACCTAAAACCCTTGATAGCAAAGAAATGAGGATTTCGTGTGGGGCTCTTTCTTGAGGGAATCTATAGTACTAGTGCGTGGAAAGAAGAGGATTTCATGTGATGCATCCGTGCAACTCTCAATTCTAGTTGCTCACTTGTCTCTCTATCAACCTAGCTTTTATCATACATGTCAATAACACAAAATGATCGTGTCATAGTGCATACATGACATGGTGCACCCTCGGTATCATCTAGATGGTGCAGCGTGACACAACAAAATAACACATTATTTGCGCCATGCTTGAGCAATGGTGCAAGGAGCGTATGCTAAATTAATTGCTATGATTTAATATAAAGAAATAATAATAATATCTGGTCTCTTTAGGGCATAAGTTGGGCCAGTTAGTAGCCAGCTCGTCACGCTTGCATGGGATCTAGCAAACAAACTCATAAGGAGGCTCTCTTCTTATTTCATTATTTAATTATTTGTTCATATTTTTTTGGTTAATTTCAAGAAATTTATTTCGTGGAGAATGTGGCATCACATTTCAGTTAACTTAGAATCACATTATAAATATAGTTAAAAGGTTTTCTTAGCATAAAAAACATAGTTTAGTCAATATGTTTTTATTTGTAATAGTTTAAACATAATTTAACTTAGATCCAAATGAAATTATAGTAGCTCTATCAAATTCGATTTAGCACTTCCCCTTGAAATAAATTATTTTGTTCTATTCATTAAAAAGATGCTTGGATGACCACATATTCGATAAATTTATCTCATTTTTTCAATCTTTTTGGATAAATTATGTGTATTGCAGTTAGGTATCTGAGAGAATCTTGAACTCAATTCAATCAGAAAACAAGATCTGATATGGAAATATGCAATTTTGTCAAATTAGGGTGGTAGTAATTGCGTGAAATGTTTTTGTTTATGATAAAATAACAAAAGACAAAATAATTCGTCATAAACAACACTTGGTGGGAGTTTAAAAAATGCTAATGCTTTTAGCAACTATCCTCAGTATGTTAAGTTAGAATTAGAATCTCTGAAGGAGTTGAAAGATCAAATTAATGAAATACCACGCAATAATATTAATGAAGTTGATAACTTTGATATGATGGTAGATGATGATATGTTATGTGTTCGATAGTCCAGGACATCAAAAGTTATCATGCCTCAAGATGAAATGTCTCTAGCCAAAGTTAAATGACATCTATGATTAATAATTTGAAGTTTAAAGGACCGTTGTTTACATTCTTTAACCAAATTCTTTCGAGATGGTGAAGCAATGAAAAAGTAAAATGCAAAAAGAGATGGATGCTATTAGGAATGAAATGAGAGAAGAGCAGTTCAAATATTTCATTGTTGAATGTATGCTTCTGGCATTCTCTCCAATGTAACTAAGTATGAGAAGCTTTCGACAATAGTGGAAGTATTTTGGTAGTTTGATTAGAAACGAAATTGTTTAGTTATCATGTTGTGTGAGTTTCATTTTCTTAAAAAAATGTTGGACATGCATAGGGCTGCAATCAACCTATGTCGAGTCGAGTATGTCATGGATTGGACTTGGTTTGGTCGTATCACAAGTTCATATTTAGTTTGAGCTTGAGCCAAACTTTCACATATATGCTTATACTTGACTAGCTTAATTTTTTAATAATCTTATTGGGATTCTTTAAATTAATTGAATAAAAAGTTTAACTGAGTTAATAAAAAAAACTAAAAAATTTGAATGAAAATGTGAATTTTAATAAAAAAAATTATAAATCTAAATAAAGAAGTAATCTAAAAAAAAATTGGATTAGTATCTAACTAATTTAAATCAAATAAATAAGATAATATAAGTTTTAAATAAGCTTCATTGCAAAAAAAATAAGATAAAGTACAAAACAATTAGTGGAAGATATTGCTTTAAATTTATATGCATATTGATATGGAATTATATAATGTTATTATTAAATATATAATTAAAAAAATTAATTAATTAAATTTGATTTAAATTAAAGTTTATATAAATATAGAATATTAATATGTTACTTATTAAAGATAAATAAGCTTGTTCGTGAACATAAATAAACAAGTTGTTTAACTTTGATTCATCTAACCTTTGAGTTTTTAAAAAATATTTAAACTTTTTTATCAACTAATTTAAAAAAAAGTATGATGGAGCATTAATCTTGCTAATTATGAACTGTTTATTGAGTGCATTGGTTCATTANAAGTTGTTTAACTTTGATTCATCTAACCTTTGAGTTTTTAAAAAATATTTAAACTTTTTTATCAACTAATTTTAAAAAAAGCATGATGGAGCATTAATCTTGCTAATTATGAGCTGTTTATTGAGTGCATTGGTTCATTTACAACCCTACACATCACAGCTATTGCAATGCCATAAAATAGATTGTCTTAAATATGATATTTCTTTTATGGTTGATGTTTGGACATCTTGTAATGGAAAAAAATTTTGGTGATTTTTTTTTGAATTATCCTAGAGGAACCATATTCAGAGTCAAATGATGCTTTTTCTTATTAAAATAATACGTTGAACATATTTGAATTGTTAAGCATGTTTATCGAGAAGATTGGACCACATTTTTTTATTGAAGTGACATTGATAATGTTTTTGAGAATGTTCTTGTTGATTAATGACTATTCAAAGCACATATTTTTATTTGATTCAGGTTTATTATTTTTGCATGTCAATGTTTAATTGTTGAATGCTTTGTGGTACTATTGTTGGAAATTTATTGATGGGTATCCACACTTGTATTGGACTCTTTGTATTGTTCACTGTTTGGATTTTATAATAACACGTCTTCAAAACTGAAACATTAAAGCATTGTTTTGAGATGCAGTAGCCAGTAGCTATACATAATTTCGTTTATTCAAGAGTTCGATTGCTTGATTTAATGAGATGTACAAGTCAAAGATAACTTATAAAGCTTGCTAATACTCGATTTGCTACTGCTTTCTAAAATTACAATGTTTTCATGAATAACAAATACATATGTAGAGAATGTTCCTATTTGAGGAGTTTGTGCTGGATTTTTATTGAAGGAATCCTAAGACAAAACAAACACAACAAATTTTTCTTGAAGCAATTTTTTTGGAACACTATGATTAATGCGCTCGAAGTCAGTGTCCTTTTATTGAAGGTCTTTAGTCTTGTTGATAGAGAAAAAACGCCTTCAATGAGTTTTATAAATAAAGTAATGAACATGACTAAAAAGTCATTAGTTCCTATGTTTAAAATTGTTCAATGAGGTATTGAGGAGTTTTTTGTTTTTAGAGGTAATGTGTAAGCCTCAAGGTGTTTTGAAGCGTAAGCCACACATTTTAAAAAAATGCAAATTAATAAATATAGCATGAACTCTAAAGTGCGAAGAAATAATATATTAGTATTTTACTTTATTAACACAAAAAATAATATAACAATATTGTAACTAAAGTGGCGTTTGGCACAATGGTGGCTTGACAAGGCGTTCTTAGAACACATCGCTTGTCAAGCGCGACAAGGGGCAAAATATGACACACGATCGGAGGACTCGATCCACGTCGGGCTGTGTTTCACAATTTACTTTTTTTTTTTTTTTCAATTTTACCCTCCCTCTACTATTTCAAATGTCTCATGATATCCATGATAAAACTTCTGGCTTAGTGCATCACTTGACTTATTTTACTACGGCCGATCGTCTCTCTACATGGCTGAGGTTCATTTTCCGCTGTCGATCTTCTTTTTTCTCTCACTTTGCTGTATGTAAGATGCTTGAAATCCTTCTCTTTGTCTCTCTCACTCTCTACGTGTGAGCGCACTTTTCTCTCAGCAACTCCCTTACTCTCTTGGCTTCATGCAAGATCATATCATTTTTTTTGGTTCAGGTTATTTTGCGTCTGATGTTTTTTGTTCTTAAATGTTTGAGATTATTGCTTTTGAAATGTTGCTTCTTCTCGATTTGTTCTCTAAATTTTTTGTGTAAGCTCTTAATATGTCCTTATAATATCATTAAGCAGAAGTACACTATTTAGATAGTGATCATGTGTGAATGATAGTTTTGAAAAGAAAATTATTCAAAAAACCTGATTGTTTGGATATGAAGAGTAATATTATAATAATATTACTCATTGTATTGTAATTTTGTGTGATTTAGTGTTGAGTGATGTATAGCTTTTCATATAATATATTGAAAATTTGACTTTTTATAATATTCTGAATTTTTTTCTGGTGTTCTATTTGAATTATTTTTAAAGTGATGAACTTACAACTATTTTCTTTAAGGGCATTACCGTCTTTATTTCAGAAACAATTGCAACACAACAAATTCACGTCTGAACTATCCAAACAGGCATATTGCTTTTGTTGCAACAACTTTTTTACAACAGTTTCTTCTGATAACAACTTCACAGCTGTTTCTTCAAACAGTTGCAGCTATCCCAAACTGATTCTAAATAAAAAACATTAAATTGCGTAAAATTAGAAATAACACATTAATATTCTCACATCAGATTATGAAATAAGATTAGTTCTACAAACATTAAACTATTAAAGTCAGTTAAGATTTTAAAATAAAATACTATAGCATCAAAACATAATAAAAAATAAGTTCAATGTTAACATTTCTCTCCTTATACTACTCTCCACTCAAACAAGAATATAACAATACATCAATATTTGAATTTTTAATTTTAAAGTTTCTATTACTCTCATCATCCAATTAGTCTAGGTTGTTTTTGGATTAAATTAAGACATTTAATCACACATGATTCATGTTTGTCATCTCTGTCATAAATATTGAGAATGATGTGTCTGCATATAAGCGGGGTTTTGCTTGAGGTACATAAGTCATCGGAGATGCCTGCACTGTTTGTGCTCTCAACTATATTTAGGTGATGTGGGGCTACCAATAATTCTATAATACCGAGTGCTACAGTGGTTAGATGTGCTCCCATCATGACTCTGAAAGTCAAGGGGACATAAACACATTGCGTATTCGACATCTGCACATCCACTTTTTTGAATGAGCAAGGCACCCACAATTAATGCTGTAAATTGGATCTTGATGTGATTTTATATTCATCGTGGACATTCTTGAAATGCATTCATTATTAATATTAATAATATTCTCATTATTTTAGGTTTGGGACAAGAACCTTGGATTGATACTTTGGGAGTTTCCCTACTAGTTTTACAGATCTATTCTTTTCTGCTTTGTTTTAGTAGACCTGAATGTTAGAGGCTTCTCTTGGAGCGAAAAAGTTTTATGAGAGGATAATTCAATTTCTTGATTGAACACAATAGTAGCTTGAGTTACATGCTTACCTCTAACTACTTGCTTTATGGGAGGTATTTACGGTTTGTAGCTGTTAAAATTATTCTAAAATTATATATATATATATATATGTTTCAAAATAAAGGGACTTGATTTTCAACTTAAAAATTGAATTGAAATCAATTATTTTTTTACTTGACTTGAACTTGACTTAAATCAAAATTGTATCTTTCAATTTGAGTTGATGCCTGCATCCTCAAACTCAGCGTGATACCTTCCCAAGTCCTTATTTTTAGGTCTTTGTCATTGAAGGATTCCATTACTCATTAATCATTGTAGAATTTCTAGTTCACAGTTTCCTTGCTGACATTTTTAACTTCGTAGCATGGTTTAACTAAAATTTTTTCCCTTATTAGGGCTTTTTTCCGGTGTTAATCTACTGTAGAAAACGTGAGGCATGTTTGCTGCATGTTTGTTTATATGTCGGTGGCATATAGTATGGTTGGACAATTAGAAAAATTAACTTAGTTATTAATGTATAAGCTAGCCTTGTTTTGTGTGTTACGACTTAAACAATATAGTACATTTGATTTGAGGACAGAGATTTCATATATGAATTCAGATCTTAGGGAAAGCGGACAGGAGAAGACAAGGTGATTTCATATGTGAATGCTTGACTTGTACTTGTAAGAGCTCTGCAATTATATCAACAAAAGCTTGAATTTAAAGCAATGTGTTGCTATATTTTGATTATTTATTTATTCTAATAATACTTATTATTTGCTTTTCCTGATCAGTTCATTTACCTGTTAATCATTGATGATCAACGTCTCTTCATTAATGAAAACCTTGCCTTGTTTCTTTCAGTGAATTTGCTAAAAAGTTTGTCTGCTACTGTATTTCTATATTTGTTTTTAGTGAATGCATCACACAGACTCGACAGGGACGATGCTCTCAGTTAGCTTAGCATGATGAAATTTTGGCTTGATATTGATGTCCCTACAAAAGTGAAACTTTATGATCTAAATTGAAGATTTATATCTGCTGAGATATCACTTTGAAAATATGAATCACCGGGAGGAGAGATATGTGAGGTCAGATTGCTTTTCTTCTTTTAAGTTAAAAAGTTCTCACCTGCTTTATTTCTTTTATCTAACAAGGCAAGTTTTTATCTGTGATTTTTTAGCATGCATAGCTGCTATTCATAACTTTGGTACTTGTTGTTGTGATTCCTACCTTTTTTTTGTTTGTTATTATAGGACATGCCTTGTTGGAGAATTTTTGTTTTTCGAAAGTCAATATGTTTATTAACTAGATAAAAAGAAAAGTACATCAAAGATATTTAACAGAAATGCCAGAGTAAGAGGAGAAATAAAACAGGCTAATGTAAGATCATTTAGATTGTCTAGCTTAAAGTATAGTGAATAATGGAGAATATTGATAAATTTTCTTTTATTCCTACTCTTTCTAGCATAGAGTGAGACCAGAATTAATTCAAGACACAAAGAAATGCAAATATTATTGTTGGAATTCAAATAGGTTACAACGACAACTCTTCAAAACATGAAATAAACGATGACAACACAAAAGGACACCCGACACCCTCGAGCGACATCGAAGGGGGTGGATGACGGCTGACCAACACGTAGATGTGTGCGGAAGAGGTGGTAATGACAACTAGGGGGTGCAGAATGTGGTTTTAGGTGATGGGGTAGCAAGAGAGGGGGCTATAGGGGCTTTCAACAACAACAAAGTTAGGTAGCGAGGGTTGTGGTAGCTGTTGGATGGTCTTGAGGGGTTTGCGGTAGATCTCTTAGGTGGGGAGGGGGGGCTAAGGGAAAGGGTTGCAGTAGGTCTGGTAGGTGAAAAAACAAGGAAGATGGGGTTCAGTAAGTGGTTAGCAAATAAAAAAATGGAAGATACCCACCACCCTAGACGAATTATAGCCGGAACACTTTCTTGTTGTCGAATACAACCTTATAAGGGAAAAATGGGATATCGGAGGCTGTCCAAACAGAAATCTCAACCAAAATTGAACCCAAAAACCAAATAACAAAATATTTTTAATAAACTAAGATAATTAGGAGGGGGGTGGGGGAGAGGGAGCCCTCCGAAACTTAATTAGGGCCGATCAGTTCAACGTCCCCGCTTAACCGCTACCCCTTGCTAAATCAAAGCCCGGTTCAACACCTTGTAGCCCCACGTCAGTTTCTTAGGGTTGAGGGAGCTTCAACCTCATTCATCAAACCTTCTGTTTGCCCTTTGTGAGTGATGGAATTGTTGGAAACTCCCTAGACTGAAGGCTCATCGATTGCAGTACAAAAAACATTTGGATCCCACCGGCGACTGCACTGTCTCCCAAAACACCTGATGATTTTCCTCCACTTGCGAGCATATATCAATATTGATTTGCTCTCCTAGGGTCCACTACTTAATTGAATTGAGTCGGTCTATCTCGCATATACTGCTGAATCCTCCCAAAGTAATCTACAATCAGTTCAACCTAATATGAAGTGTGGGTATCCTGAACGTCTCCGATCGGTGGTGGCCATGGTGGTAAGGTAGTGACTGTGATATCCTAAAATGCCACTTCTGTGGCTGTCTCGTGTCTGGAGCCGATATCCTAGTCTTATCATCCTCTATCTTCACCAAAATTGGCCCACCGGTGCAGCTCTATCGATAAGGGTGCCTGTGATCTATGGCTCCGCCGAAAGTAGAAGAATGATGCATTTCTCATTCTCAGTGAGTGAGTAGGTGTTTCTGAATTCGTCGTGGCAAGTGCCAAGTTCAAACTGCACGGTCTCCCCAACAACAAGTGGCAGACATCCATGGGTACCAAGTCACACCACACTTGATCTTGCAGTTGGCTCCCAAGCGAAAACTTTACTAGGCACCTCAGGTCAATACTGACCCCGTTCTTCTTCAACAAGATCAGAGAATACGACAGGGAATGCCTCTGAGAAATGAGACCCAATTTCTCTACTGTATGTGTGGATGCTACGCTCATGTAGCCCCATGTCGGTTCAACCTCCCCGCTTAACCGGTACCCCTTGCTAAATCAAAGCCCGGTTCAACATCTTGTAGCCCCACGTCAGTTTCTTAGGGTTGAGGGAGCTTCAACCTCATTCATCAAACCTTCTATTTGCCCTTTGTGAGTGATGGACTTTTCGGAAACTCTCTGGACTGAAGGCTCCTCGATTGCAGTATGAAAAGCATTTGGATCCCACCGGCGATTGCACCGTCTCCCAAAACACCCGATGATTTTCCTCCACTTGCGAGCATATATCGATATTGATTTGCTCTCCTAGGGTCTACTACTTAACTGAATTGAGTCAGCCTATCTCGCATATACTGTTGAATCCTCCCAAGATAATCTACAATTAGTTCAATTTAATATGAAGTGAGGGTATCCTGAACCTCTCCGATCGGTGGTGGCCATGGTGGTAAGGTAGTGACTGTGATATTCTAAAATGCTCACTTATGTGGTTGTCTCGTGTTTGGAGCCGATGTCCTAGTCTTATCATCCTCTATCTTCACCAAAATTGGTCCCACCGGTGCAGCTCTACCGATAAGGGTGCCTGTGATCTCAGGCTCCGTCAAGGGTAGAAGGATGATGCACTTCCCATTCTCGGTGAATGAGTAGGTGTTTCTGAATTTGTCGTGGCGAGTGCCAAGTTCAAATTGCACGGTCTCCCCAACAACAAGTGACAGACATCTATTGGTACCAAGTCACACCACACTTGATCTTGCAGTTGGCTCCCAAGAGAAAACTTTACTAGGCACCTCAGGTCAATACTGACCCCATTCTTCTTCAATAACATCAAAGAATATAACAGGGAATGCCTCTGAGAAATGAGGCCCAATTTCTCTACCGTATGTGTAGATGCTATGCTCTTGCTGCTCCATCGATGATGAGACCACATACCTTTCTGCTCACAGTGCAACGAGTGTCAAATATGTGGTGATGAAGCCTCTATAGATTCCTTGTATCATCAGTTTGTAGGATTTGTCAAACCACGAGCATCCGCTTTCATTCGGTGGGAGATGATGCACCTCACTCTGCTCCGTAATTGTCTCTTTGTAGCCAACTTCTTCCACAACGCCCTGCTCGGTGAAAGAGACAACTTGACTCA
This sequence comes from Phalaenopsis hybrid cultivar, assembly GCA_002079205.1. Lineage (NCBI taxonomy): Eukaryota > Viridiplantae > Streptophyta > Magnoliopsida > Asparagales > Orchidaceae > Phalaenopsis > Phalaenopsis hybrid cultivar. The sequence continues at coordinate 582,660 of JXCR01144253.1, read as the reverse complement.
TCGGGCAACTGCAGGCGTGTGCCCAAATTCATGACATCTGAAGCATTTTTTGGCAGGGATATTAATAGGCATGCTAACCTTCTCCGGCTTCTTCTCACTGGGAGGATGCACCTTGGTGTATGTTTTTTACTAATGATAAACTTCTCGTGGATGAGACTAGAGAAAGAGTTCAGAAAAAAAATTTAAATTATGGAAGTCTACATTTGAGTCTAAAGACTTTCATTTGAGCAGATCTAAAACTGAGTACATAGAATGTAGTTTTAGTAATATTAGATCGAGTGGTAGAGTTGTAATAATGGGTGATTAAATTATTAAAAGGTGTGAATGTTTTAGATACCTCGCCTCTATTGTTCAAAGTGATGGTGATATAGAATTCAAGTTTGATGTTGGACCTATTGTGTGTTAGAAAAGTATTGTTTAGACATAAAGAAAAATTTTATTTGATGGTGGTGAGACCTGTAATGCTTTCCACAGAATGTTGGCTTTTAAATGAGAAGCATAAAACTAAGCTAAGTTTTATTGAGATGAGAATGCTTAGTTGGATGAGTGGCTTGACACTTAGAGATAAATGAAAATTAATGTTTCTGTGAAAGGGTTAGTGTAGCTCTAGTGGCAAACAAGATTAGAGAGAGTTGTCTTAGATGGTTTGTTCATATTAAACATCAACCATTTGATGGGTTAGGGGAGTAGATGCTTTACATTTGACTTGTGTTAAAAAAGTTAGAGGTAGACCTAAAAAAACTTGAGCATGTTGTATAAAAATGATCTTTATTTGTTGAAATTAAATTAAAATATGACACTTAGTAGGACACAATGGAGAAAAATGATTCATGTAGCTAACCCAACAATGTGGGATAAAGGCTCGTTGTTGTTGTTCTTATATTAGTTATTATTGTGGGGTATAAATATGACTTACTATGTTTAGGGTTGGGGTATGTTATGTGATTGTTTTTTAGAATCCTAGGGTTAGGGTTTGGGAATGATTGCATACCTTACAAATTGTAGCTGCTTATCTTTATGTATTCAAATTATGTTGTTTTGTGTTATTGAAGAAAAGCTTTGTTTATCCTAATTTTTGTTGAAATTTGTTTCCGTTCATATCATAATACTTGGTGAAGATGCCCTTCTTGCGTGAGTATTAGAGAAACTCAATCAATTTTACTCTAGAAATGCGCAAATCCTAGCACACACCATTAGTTAACAATGTTCACTTTAAGGTGTCAAACTGTCNAACAATGTTCACTTTAAGGTGCCGAACTGTCAAAATCTTAGCACAACCTATTAAATAATGGAATTTTAGTAAAAGTTCTTGTTGAGATAGCGATCTCTTTTTAGATATGAAAAATAAGTTTTGGTAGGCATAAAGTCAAACCTGAGTACGTTTGTGTTGGAATTTTGTTTCTTTTTATTTTCTCTATTGAATCTCTCTTTAAAATTGTCAGTTTTATACTCAAAATCATCTCATAGTCATCTTTATAATTCTGTCGTTGTAATAATGATAAGCCTCCATATAAAAAAATCCTCCAATTAATGTTGATTATAACTTCAAATTCAAGTGATTTACTGTTTGTATTGTACAATCATAATTGTGAATGATCAGTTCAAATGTTGATTGTAATGTTTGTTGAGTTTATAACAAGTGTTAATTAAATTATATTCGAAGATAAATTACATAGTATGATGGACATTGCAACTTATGATTAGTTCAATTTTTAAAATATTCAATTAATGCAAATTGGTTATGCTGTTTTATTTTGAAATATAACATATGGTTGGTATGATATAATATGATCATGAGATTCATTTTTATTAATTACATAAATTTAAGCTACCTTGCAATTCAATTAATTCAAACTTACGAACAAACCTGATATATAGTATGATCAGTTCTAGATCTTTAAACAATATTTTCTGCTTGATTTAGTCAATCATTATGTTTTATTGTGAATAATTCACAAGCTATATGATGATTTTTTACTTAAAAAAATTAATCAGGTATTTTACTCTTGAAACATAATTTTGCATTGGTAGATGAGTTAGTGACCTAATCGGACTTCCAGCGTCAGTTATATCATAAATGCATTTCATTATAATTTTAAGCTTGATCAAAAAAAAAAAAAGAAACCTCACTTTTTCTAATCTTAGATGACTTTGTTATCGTATACAAAATTTTATTTATGATCACTAAAGCCATGATTATAAATTTAAACTCATTGAATTATTAATCTCTTATTTTTTGATAATGACAAACATTTAATATTTTTAAGTAAAGTTTGACGTAAAATTAATCCCCCCCTAATTTTGAACATATGTTTGCTAAAACTAATTTACAAATTACATACAATAATCTCGTTATATATAAAAATGTCGAGTGAATTTTTTTAAAAAAAATAGGTAAATGAGAAATAGATGAAATAAAAATAGGTAAAATAAATTGCTACACACATTACATAAAANAAAACTAATTTACAAATTACATACAATAATCTCGTTATATATAAAAATGTCGAGTGAATTTTTTTAAAAAAATAGGTAAATGAGAAATATATGAAATAAAAATAGGTAAAATAAATTGCTACACACATTACATAAACTTATGAAGAGTTAGTATTGATTTGATATTACAGTTTAAAAAAAATATTACAAATGATAGTACGAACTAATACCAAAATACAATAAATCAATAAGTACAAGCAATATATTATGTATATAGAATGAGGTTCATTTGATAGGGCGACATAAGGATCGATGGAAGTTGAGATTATATTGCATATGACGCCTGCAACAGAAGGGACTAGATTGTCTTAATGGGCAAAGAGCAGGTCTCGACCTGGGACTCTAAAGATGACGATATACACAATGAACCTAGATTTCCCCCACCTAATGCAGGACATAGAATACAATTTATTTTGATTATAGGGGTAGACTCTCATGGGCATAAATCCCATTTTTGCCTGTGTGCACAATACTCAAGGAATACTTTCAATTAAGAGTGATTGTTTATATCTTTTAGATTTATCATGTGTGCGCCATCCTAAATAAAACAACTAACATCACGAGTATATTATCAAGTGAAAAAAGGTTTTTTACTGCATTAATATAAAGCTAATAGCATAAAAAATTTCAACAAATAGTTCATTTGTGTGTGAAAAATGTAAATGATTTAAAATTAATTTAGCCCTATCTATTTACAACATGTTAGCAGTGATTACAAAGTAAATCCTAGAGCCAAGATATAAAAGAAAATTGACACATGCTTTGTAGGATGGCTAAAATAATTTAAGCTTGGCAAGTCAAAGAAATGGACTTATCGGTAAGATGCCGATGGGTTCGCATTGTAATGAGTGTTAAGCTTAGTTGCTTTGAACTTGGTGTTTGATGGCTCTCTAGATGATTCTTAACAGTTTTCACTTTAAAGGTAATGGGGTAGAGCAGATGTTGACCTCATTTTTAGTGAGGTCTAGTCTTTCCCGTATGATTTAGGATCTAGCCTTAGGGGTCTCCCTTTGACTATCTTAGAACCTTAGAAATGGGACCCGCCTCGTTTTAGAAGTTCGACCTACTCCTGTCCACTTTTGGAGTTTCGCGTGTGTGGTATCGACTTCTAGCACTTAGAAGGGTGACACCAATATGAGGAAACCCAAAAGGGATCCCTATAGGACCTTTGGAGCCTTAGGGTGACATTCTGCACAATTCGCACTCTCGCGCGCACAAAACTTCGCAATTCGGAGAGTAGACACGTCCGATCGCCACAATTCACATCGCTTGCATTGTTACCTGTCGAATGCTCGAATAAACCTTTTGAAGCGATCGATCGCGGGTCAAAATTTTGTGAAATTTGAATTTTGACTCGTTTTTGACCCGATTGTCTACGACGTCGTCTGAGCGACCCCGGATGACAAAACGGACTGCACCAGCACGTCCGGAGCGTCGATTTTGCCCAGGGAGGACACCCAATTTGTTACGACGCCGCGCACGAGTAAATCGTATATAATTTAATATATATATATATATATATATATATATGTACATATATATATATTAATTTATATAAAACATTTTTTCCCCCTTTCCTCTTTAAACACTAAATCCCTAAACGCACGCACCCGAGCTCTGCCTCCTTTCCCTCTCCCGTTCGCGTGCCTGGCCCTTTCCCTTTCTCGGTCTCGAGCCAATCGAGCTCCTCCTCCTCCACGCGAGAGAAAGTTGACTTCTCATTCGTCCTTGCTCGACACTTTCTGCCCGCGGCCTTCCTTCCCGAAGCCGTGCCAGTCTCCCTGAGCTGTGGTTTTCCTTTTCTTGGTAGTTCGACTCTGGGAAGCTTGCTCCCTGATACACTCGAATGACAAAATCTTCTCTTCTTCCCGATGCTTCCCTCGCTGCCACTGGGCTGGCCGCTCAGTCCGAGATGTTTTGGTGGCTTAGCCTTCTGTGAGCAGGGAGCGCGTCATTTTCTTCTTTGGCTCGATTCGAGTGCCGTGTGTGGGGGGTGTGATCTCCTTTCTCTGCCTATAAACGTAGTTTCTTTGGATTTTTTTTGGGTTGTTGAAAAAAGTTTGCAAGAAAAGAAGAGAGGAGAGGAATATATATTTTTGGCTGTGAGAGGAGTTCCAGGAGGAGATTTCTGTGAGAGCTTTTCCTTGAGGTGAATTCTTGCGTTGCAGTGCTTTACATTGGCATTAAAGAGGTACCCCTTCTTCCTCCTTTTCTTCGGGGCCCTGTTTCTTTTCGGTTTCCTCTCTGCCGAGCCTTTGAGCTTGGCTCTGTTGGATGATATAGCATGCTAGTCCTCTTTACTTTCATATATTTTGAGGCATTCACTCTAAAAGCATGTTAAAGATGAAATGTGAGTATGTTTTAGGAGTTAAACTTGGATATTTGCTTAAAGTGGTGGAGATATGACATGTTCTTTGTTTATCCCATCATATTTATGTTGGTAGCGATTTGGATAATTGAAGCATGGTTTTGGAATAATTTCTACTCCTCTTGCAAGTATGTTGGGATGAGTATTATGAAGCTTTTCGTCTATTTTTTTTTTTTAGCATGAGACGTGGGAGAAGTCATTTGGCCCTTCATGCATGTTGGGGGTTTCGGCTTTGGCATATTATGGCTTACTCTCACTTAAAATGAAGGCTAAGGAGTGTATTTTACTATTTTACGCATGTTTGGAGGCTCGGTTTCGGCTTCCTGTTGCTTTCCCTAGCTCGAAATGTATGCTACAAGAGAATTTATTTAATTTGGAAAATGCTGTAGTTTGTTTTGAGGGCTTGGCTTAGCCCCTCGTGATGCATCACCCCTGTTCAAATATCTGTTGAAATCGTTGTATGCTTGGAATATTTAGATATGCAGGTTGTTTCTTAGCTTTGGATGGCTCAGTTTTATCTACAGGTGGCTGGAACTTTAATTTCTATTAAAGTATGAATTTATATCAATGCTTGGGCCTGTTTTCATCTTGTTAAACTCTGACGTTGGCTTTTGGTTCTTGTTGAGCTCGGTTTTGGCTTGATTTGGAGTCACGGTTTTGGGTTTGAAATGGTTGGATCTTTAATGCTTTATGGGAGTCTGGATTTTGATATTGTTAGGCTCGGTTTTGGGTCTTGAATGACTCGGATTTGGGTTTTTGTTGGTGCTCGATTTTCATTTCAGGAGTATGGGAGATTGATTTCGGTGGAGACTTGAGTCTTGACTTTTACTGAGGTGTTAGAGCTCTTCTCCTGGCTTTAAGAGCTCTTGTGTTTTAGCCTTTCTGGGCTCGGTTTGGGCTCTAAAATGGGGGCTGTGTTTGATTGTTTTAGCCTTGTTGGGCTCGGTTTGGCTCTAGTTGGGGGGCTTGGTTTGCTTTGTTTGGCTCTTACCCGAGAACCTGTTCTGGATGTGCTGTGTTGTCTCCATTCGAAGGCCGTTATTTGGTTTTGATAGGTTGATTTGATAGTTTATGAGGCCGCAATTTGATGTTTGCTTGGTGCCTAGCCGTGGGTTTGTGAGGTGGGTGAATGAGCCTCCCCTTTTGGTCCTTACCCGTGAGGCCTATTGTAGGTCATTGGGTGTGATTTGGTCTTTCCTTGCTAGGCTTGATTGGCTTGAATGTTGTGGATGAACCAAGTTTGCCATCCCAAAAATTATGATTACTTTAGTTATTCCTTCGTGTTTGTCAAGGAAGCGTTGTAGCAGCTGTTGGTGGTCCTCTTGTCTGCTTTAGCCGTGAGCCCCTTTGTGCTCTTGGTTGCTGTGGTCGTGGGCCTTGTGCTTTGGGTGGCCTCTAGTCGTGGGCTTTTGCAGCTGCTCTTTGCTGCCTTAAACCGTGAGCTTTAATAGTTCTTTTCTGGGCCCTTTGTTGCCTTAACTGTAAGCCCTACTTGTTGTCTTTTAGACTGCCTTTGGTTATGGGTTTTGGTAGCTGTTCATTGCTCTAACCGTGAACCCCTTTTGTATTTGTTCCTGGCTTTGGCCGAGAGTCTTGTTGGCTGTTTCGTCTTCTCTGCTGACCCTGGCCGTGAGCATTTATGTGGTTTTATGGGCAAATTTTGTGCTTATTTAATGCATGAGGTTATCTATTAATTTGAAAGTCGGGGAATTTTGATTTTAGTATGAGTTTGGAAATATTAACGGTGGTTTCCCCGCGATCATTTTCTTTTGAAGTTTGGGAAATTTCTAAATCTCATTTTGGAAAAGCACTTGGTGGACTTGATCAATCCCATGTCTTTGGGGTTTGGGAAAATCAGCGCGAGCTTGTCTTTTATATTTGTTAGGAAAGACCTTGGGTTCTACTTTTACAAGTCGTTTCGATGCGAGTTTTGAGAACTGATCCAATCTTCTTTTTGGTGTTTTAGATGGATCAGTGTCTTCTCTCTCTCACCCCATTTTTGTTCTTTCTTTCCTTGCTTCTTGGTTCGGGTTTTTCGATGCTTATGCCCGATGCATAAGTGTCCACGTATAGCTTTTGGATATACGTGAAAACCATCAAGCAAGGTCGCAAGTAGTCGTTTTGGGGCGTACGGTGTTGATGATAAAGACACACCGAAGATAGAGCAGAAATATGCCCTATCCTATAACATCAAGATCCAGACATTTGATTTAGTCGTACGAGATGATAAAGGCACACCGAAGATAGAGCAGAAAGATGCCTTATCCTATAACATCAAGATCCAGACATTTGATGAACAATAGGATATGGTATCATCACTGACATAAGTCTAGTGGGAGTTGGCTTGAACCTCCTCAGGTTGTTGGCAGTCGTATGCCTGGTAGCGTAATCGACTCGTGGACAACAAAAATTTCTAAAAAAAATAAAAATAAAAATAAGTTTTGATAAACCATTTTCAAACGAAAACATACTTTTCTACGAAACAAAATTGATAACTTTTCTTTGCATGCTTAAAATTTGTGTGTATGTCAAAAACATAAATTTTAAAATACGTTTTAAAGTTGGTTGTCCACCTGACGAATACCTGTTTAGGCTGGGAAATAGCCCTCTAAGTGAGGTTCAAGACACCCTTCTAAACGAGTGACGAGTTCTATACATGCGGGTGATCGAGTAGAGCCTTCGTGGACCCTCGAGAATAAATATAGCTGAGCCTAGTCCCATACGAGTGCTTGCGGTATTTGTGGACCCTCGAGAATAAATATACAGCTGAGCCTAGTCCCATACGAGTGCTTGCGGTCCCCCTTATCCGAATCTTTTTGTTTTGCTTTATCGAAGTTTTGGGACAGAGCACTCGTGTTACTTTTCCTTTCTTTCGGGATTTCTCCGGGACTTTTGAAGATTTTCTTTTAATTGAGTCTTTTCTCGTTGATTTTCTCGAGTTTTTCCGCTTTTCTTCGGATTTATTGGATGACATTTTCTTCCGGACTTTATTTTTTTTTTAGATGCATTTAGGCTTGCTATGCTTAAGGAGCATCGAATCTCACGGGCGTACATGTTTGCTTTACATTTTTCAGCATTTAATTTTCCTATTTCCCACCTACTACTGTACTGTATAGCATGTTATATTACTCCTGTTTTCGACCTGCTACTGTTCTCCATGTATAGCATGTTACACTTGTCCTGTTTCCACTTGCTACTGTTCTCCCTGTATAGCATGTTATACTGTTCCTGCTTCTACCTGTTACTGTTCTACATGCATTCTATTGTTTGTTCCTGCATTGCACACTTTATATTATATAGCTTCAAACATGTTTTCTTTTTTTTTACATAGGATGTTTAGTGGATTACAACCATAGGGCCGTTTGATTAAACACTATAACTGGACACCCTTAGAAAACTTAAACTCGTCACGTCGAGGAGCTGGGAGCTAGCGCAGTGGGCAGCACGACCATCTTCAACAACAGAACATGTCTTCCCTAGCAAAACCATTCCTTTTCCTAGAAATTAAACAACAATCCATATGATTTCGAGGTTGTTTGCCTAGCGCAACATCCCTAGAAATTAAACAACAATCCATAGGTTTTCGAGGTTGTTTGCCTAGCGCAACATAAATCTAAATTAAACAACAATCCATAGGATTTCGAGGTTGTTCGCCTAGCGCAACATAAATCCTCCTCCTTTAGGCATTCGTATAGCTCTGCTGTACGATTTAAGCCCTAACTCGTTCTAGGTTCCGATGTTTAGGCATTCGTATAGCTCTGCTGTACGATCTAAGCCCTAAACTCGTTTTAGGTTCCGAGGCTAGGCATTCGTATAGCTCTGCTGTACGATTTAAGCCCTAACTCGTTCTAGGTTCCGAGGTTGTTGTCCGATACGACGTGCATTCGTATAGCTCTGCCGTACGATTTAAGCCCTAAACTCGTTCTAGGTTCCGAGGTTGTCGCTTCGTATAGCTCTGCTGTACGATCTAAGCCCTAAACTCGTTCTAGGTTCCGAGGTTGTCGCCTGATACGACGTAAACCCTCATATCTTCTAGGCAATTTGTGTAACTCTTCTAGGTTCCGAGGTTGTCGTCCGATACGACGTAAACCCTCATATCTTCTAGGCAATTTGTTCGTATAGCTCTGCTGTACGATTTAAGCCCTAACTCGTTCTAGGTTCCGAGGTTGTCGTCCGGTACAACGTAAACCCTCATATCTTTCAGGCGATTTGTGTGACCATGTCACGCAAATATAAGCCCTAATTATATAAAATTGGCAAAATGAAATCTTTTAATAATTTCTTCTCAAAACTGGAGCAAATCATAGGATAGACTGGGAAGTCACTGAGGTTCTCCTCAGGATTTGTGGTCTCTNAACTCGTTCTAGGTTCCGAGGTTGTCGTTCGATACGACGTAAACCCTCATATCTTCTAGGCGATTTGTGTGATCATATCACGCAAATATAAGTTTTAATTAAATAAAATTGGCAAGATGAAACACTTTAATAAATTTTCTCAAAATTAAAGCCAAATCATACGATAGACTGCGAAGTCACTGAGGTTCTCCTCAGGATCTATGGTCTCCCCTAGTTTCTCTTCATTTGGATTCATCAACATTGTTCCAGGTTCGAGCATTTCCCCTTTCACACCTCTTCGTCCGATTTCGTTGAAAAGTCCTATCCTTTTGACTTCTTTGAAGATAGTATTCCCTGATTTTTATCGAGAGTTTTCTTAGGTGACTTCGGTCATTTAAGATGTAATTAACTATAGGGGCTTGTCCTTATAGGAAGTTTTTCCGAACCCAGCCTAAAGTAAACCCTATTTAATTCTTTGTATTAAATAAGGGAACTTGTCGGCCAATAAAACGATTTCGCAGGCCAAACATATGTCATATATTCCTTAGTTTTTTTGATCGAGTCTCATCCTCAAGTCCTATGTTTATCCANTTTTTATCGAGAGTTTTCTTAGGTGACTTCGGTCATTTAAGATGTAATTAACTATAGGAGCTTGCCCTTATATGAACCTTTTCCGAACCCAGCCTAAAATAAATCCTAGGGGGCTTGCCCTTATAGGGAGCTTTTCCGAACCCAGCTTAAAATAAACCTTATTTATTCTTGTATTAAATAGGGGAACTTGTTGGCAAATAAAACGGTTTCGCAGACCAAACGGATGTCATATATTTTTTAGTTTATTTGATCGAGTCGTCATCCTCAAGTCTTGTGTTTATCCCTCGGGATAGATACAGGATTTGAGGTAGAGCACTCTTTCGTTTAAACTGTGGAAAATATGAGGCAGTTTGNATATATATATATATATGTATGTAAATTAAAACGTCCTTCCGAAGCGGGCGACGGGACTTCACTTCCAGCGACCGACGGCTTCTTACGAGCCACCCCAAACAACTTCTTAGCTGCCGACAGCAGGTCTGAAGCTGACGACTACGAAGTTGGCATCTTTAGCGTTATTAAGCTTGCTTCTTGGTGTAGAGTGATGTTAAGTTAGTGCCTATGGGTTTGCATGGGCGTAGACTTCAATTAATGTTATGAATGTCGAGCAGCAGGATATTGACAAATAGGGGCAATTACATAGAAACTACCTGAAACTTGCTATTCACAAATCAACGACCCTGTTTCATCCATTTTAAATTTCTCACTCAAATATCAAAATTCATGGTAAAACCAAAACTTCTATTTTTCATTTTTATTAAATTCTCAATGATTTGATCGTGACACGTATAAACATATCAGTTCGGTAGTTGAAAAAAATCACATGGGTGGTTAACTTGTACGTATCAATGCGTTGGGGAAATTAGCTCTGTAAAATGGCAGGCTTGGCTTGCAAGGCCAATGACTTCTAGAGTACTATATATAAGAATTTTACTATATAAAAAACCTAGAGATATTTTAATAATATGCTAGCCTTTCTTTGGCCCATCATGATGACGAATCTAAGAGAAGGGCCACTGATTTTAGAGTTGGACAACAACCAAAGAAAGGGTTGATATTATACACAAGAGGTGAAAAAGTTTCTTAGATGTTACCTTTTGTAGGTTTTAAAATTCAAAGCTTCAACACTCTTAGTGACCTTATTGCTGTAAACAAAGGCTAGTGCACCAGAAGGATGTCAGCTATTCCTAAGGACGATGACTAGTTTGAGAAGAAATTATTAAACCTCTAATCTTTGGGCTCTCAAAGAGATGGGCATAAATATTAGAGAAAAGTCAAATGCTCGACTTTTGCATCGACAAAGGTTGTATGAGAATAAGTAATATAATGGCCAAGGACGGTGGTACTTGATTGTCATGTTTTATCTTGGGGAAGGGTGATAGGGCACTTTCTCAGTCTCTTTTCCATTTTAGCTCGTAATGGGAAAGATTTGGGGAATTAGAACTCAAAACACATTAATAGTAGAGTCAATGGGTTTAAGTCTAATAAAATACGATGTCAACTAGATGTCGCACGAGGTGTCGGTGTGCCAAGTGGCATGCAGGATAATTGGATAGATATCTTGTAGGCCCATTGATGAGCCAATATTTCTATGAGGAGAATGTTTTCTTGAGATTATTTTACCTAGCCATTAATAAAGATCATGTTGTCAAGAGATATAAAAAGGGATCAGCTATGGGAAGTGTTGAAATTCAGAATAATGTTGAACAAAGTAGAATATTTATTTATATAAAATGGGGTATAAATAATTCTTACATGAATCCTAGAATATGAAAGATAATAAAAAAAGAAATAACATGAAAGGAAAAATATATCATCTTACACCTATTGATTAATTCATATTAATTATTTGGAGATAAAAGAAACAACATAAAATAAAAAAGCCTAAAATAGAAAAGGAAATAAATTCAATCTAAGAAAATAAATCTAAAATAGGAAATCAAATAAATTTATATTAGGAAATAGATCTAATCCTCATAACTTCTGATAGAAATAAATTATTTTATAATATAACTTCTAACACTTTTCCTCAAGTTGAAACATGGTCAACTTGGATTTGATAACATTAAACAATGGGCGAGGATGATCCTGTGCAGTAAAACTTGAAGTCTTCATCTCGTAATGTGGTTGTTTTTAACTGTAGTTTTTGCAGTGGTTGTAAGAAGGTGTAAGTCTTCTGCAGGGGAGTTGTAGGGCAGTAGACAACTGCGGTTGTCTTTAATTGCAGTTCATGCAGTGTCTGTAGGTAGGCGAAAGACTCTTACATGTAATGTTGCAGGGGAGTTTGCAGGGAAGTAGACAATTGTGGTTGCTTTTTACTGCAGTTCCTGCAGTGTCTGTAGGTAGGAGGAATGCTTCTACAGGTAATACTGTAGTGAAGTAGACAACTTGCAGGAAAAACTTACTTTTAGTTGATTGCGGTTGTCGTTGGCTGCACTTTTGCAATCCCTGTAGGTAGGCAGAATGCTCCTTCAGGTAATGCTATATTAACTCCATACAACCGACTTGCATTCTTAGAAATGCAGGAACTCCTTAATTTATGTTTTTTGTTAACACAAACCCAACTAAAACCTTGGATTTCAAGAACTGAAGCCTCACAGAGTTCATAGATAGCGAACAATTCCCCAGGCTTAAGAAATCAAACATACATCTCTCCAACCACTGTAATTCTATGTAAACTGTTGTAACTCCATCACAAGCAAGCGAAGCCAAATCAGTCAGATTAGGACAAGCCTTGATAACATCCTTCAATGCATCATCACAAAGTGCTGCTCCAATGATCTCCAATGTTTTAAGCCTCTTAAAAATTCCCCAACATGGAGACTTAGTTAAGGATGCATCCCAAAGCTTGTGAGCTTCTAAGTTATGCGTTGCATTAATGCAGTCCACTCGACCACCACTTCCCTCGGCTTTGCCCCCAAAGAATTNACTAATCCATTATAAAAGGTTTGAATTATTAACCAGTTTGGTAATGAATGATGAGGGAATTTCCTAAGAAGAACTTTAAATCTCTCACAAGCTTCATATATTGACTCTCCATCAATCTGATAGAATGATGTTATGTCATTTCTTAGTTTAATAGTTTTGGATGGAGGGAAATATTTGGATAGAAATTTCTGTGATAGTTCTCCCAAGTTCTAATGGATCCAGGTGCTAACGAGTTTAACAACAACTTAGCTTTATCCCTCGGTGAAAAAGGAAAAAGTCTAAGTCTAATAACATTGTTTGAGACTCTATCATATTTAAAAGTAGCACATAACTCTAAAAAACTAGCAGTAAGTTAGGATCTTCATTTGGTGTGCCTCCATGATTGTTTGTACCCATTTGGATAATAGCAGGTTTAAGCTCAAATGAATTAGCAGCTACATCAGGATTTTGGATTGATAAGTGAATTATACAAGTTCAAGCTCAAATGAATTAGCAGCTACATCAGGATTTTGGATAGATAAGTGAATCTCATCTGCTGTAATCTTCATTTGGTGTACCTCTGAATTGATTATTTTGTACCATTTGGATAATAGCAGGTTTAAGCATTCATTTGGTGTACCTCCGAATTGATTGTTTTGTACCATTTGGATAATAGCAGGTTTAAGATTTAAATTAGGATCTTCATTTGGTGTACCTTTGAATTGATTATTTTGTACCATTTGGATAATAGTAGGTTTAAGCTCAAATGAATTAGTCATCAGGATTTTGGATAGATGAGTGAATTTCATCTGCTTTAAGCTCAAATGAATTAGCAGCTACATCAGGATTTTGGATAGATAACTGAATTTCATCTGCCGTAGGATTTGCATAGTCTCTTAAGGGTCTTGGTTCGGATCTTCATTTGGTGTACCTCCGAATTGATTGTTTTGTACCATTTGGATAATAGCAAGTTTAAGCTCAAATGAATTAGCAACTACATCAGGATTTTGGATAGATGAGTGAATTTCATCTGCTGTAGGATTTGCATAATCTCTTAAGGGTCTAGGTTGGTGTTCATTTTCTATTCCTTGATTATTCATAATGTTTTCCATTGTATCACAATTTCTAGATTTTCTTTTCAATTTTCTAATTTTTTTAACAGTTCGTTCTAATTCCGAATCGTATGATATAAGATTTTCAGGTCCAAATTTGCGCATATAATTTAAAATTAGTAATTTATAATATAAATATAAATATAAATATTTAAATATATAGATAAGTTGTAATTTAAGTAAAAACTTTTTAATAATTCTAATATGTCCGTTACTCTTAAAATTCTCCCCGGCAACGATGCCAAAAACTTGACCAACCTTTTTTTGTAAATCAGCAATTACAAGAATTTGATGATCCTACTAGAAGATTTAAATTCTAGCAACGATGCCAAAAACTTGACTGCGACTTTATATATATGTTTGATTTAATAAAAATGTATAGATATAATATTCAATAATGTTAAAGTCAAATTTGTCAACGCAATTATACGTATCTCTCAAGTAATATAGGGCTCTAATGGAGTCCTAGATATCGATCCCACAGGGATAAATAGAATTCTACAGACTAAGATTTAATAAAAAGTAATATGAGTCTTAGATATCGGTCCCACAGGGAGAAATAGAATACTACGGACTAAGATTTTATAAAAAAGTAATACTTCAACTACAACAATCTGTCACTAATAGGCAATTGAAATAAGTAGATAATTTGGATAATAACTAATTATAGAAAATAGCGTTTTATTGTGATATNACTTTGGAGCTCCCACGTTCCCCTCACCTGAGGGCTAACATCTACACATCAGCACCCAAACGGAATTGGGGATTTTAGTCTGTCACTCTAAAATCTCCAATTCTACGCCCGATAGTAATATTTCTCTATTTATTTGCACCAAACTTTCAATGGCTTTGACCTCCCTGAATCTTGGATGTAATTCTTTAGTTGTAAAACTCAACATATTTTAACAAATCAATTGGCTAGATTGAAAGTAAATTAAGATCAAAGTAGTTGTAAAACTCAACATATTTTAACAAATCAATTAGCCAGATTGAAAGTAAATTAAGATCAAAGTGAAAAGATCATCAGAATTTCTTAAACATTTTTAGGGCTTCACCAATTCAAATCACCATTTCACAAATCTCGAGACAAGGAGAAAGATAGAGAAAACTACTCAGAACTCATGGGGAAAGCACAACACAACTTGAAACTCATATGAAAAATCAAAGCCATACAAACTATAACAAGTAAATAACTTATCTCTAAATTTCTCCCCAAGAACACTCCTCGAAGTTCCTCTAAATCTCTTCCTTTCTTTACAGCACATAGAATTCCTCTTCGAAGCAGCAAGAAGGAAGAAATCTCACACTTTCCCTCCACTCTTACAATCTCCCAAAGAATTCCTCACAATATTTACACACTATTGGAACCTTTCTATAGCTTCCAAGCGTCCAAAAAGTACCCAAAAGTCTCCCCCTTTTTTTCTTATTTTCGGCCAAAATGTTCTCTTTAAAGATGTGGATGAGTTTTCCCAAGATTCGCTTACGCACCCATCCAAAATCCAGCCTTATCCATTGTACATGTCACATAACCGTTGATCCCGCCGTCGGCGCCCTTCCGGAGAATTTGTCTTGTNCTTTCTACGCACTAATGGATCCTTTCTAACCTCCAGGAATCCAAAAGTCTCTCCTCCAAGCTTACTATTTTCTGCCAAAATGTTCTCTTTAAAGATGCGGATGAGTTTTCCCAAGAGTTTCTTAAGCACCCCTAAAAAATCTGGCCTTATCCATTGTACATGTCACATAACCGTCGATCCCGCCGTCGGCGGCCTTCCGGAGAATTTGCCCTGTAGCCTCGGGAAAAGCTCGCCTTCGGCGGCCTCGATGGCGCCGTTGGCACCCTAGTGCAATTCTCCACATTTTGGTCATTTTTGCTCCAAATTCGCTCCTTTTTGCATCTTTTTGCTNCTCGCCGTCGGCGGCCTCGATGGCGCCGTTGGCGCCCTAGTGCAATTCTCCACATTTTGGTCATTTTTGCTCTAAATTTGCTCCGTTTTGCATCTTTTTGCTCCATTGACCCTAATTCATCATTCGTGCAACAAAACATCAAAAATACCTTTCTTTAAAGTGCAATATCATTAAAAATAGTATAGAAGAGGTATGAAAATCTCAACCTATTTTTCTTTGGTCAAGTTACAATTGTAGTTTTGTATGATGTTTGTGATTAAATTTTGAGTTGTTTTATATTTTGAATGTTGTGGGGGTGAATTTTATCTTGGTTGATTTTAGTTTTAATTTTGGTTTTGGTTTTGCAGCTATCCTGATAGTTTTAGTTTTCATGCAGGGTTACATTGTTGTTTAGCATGCAGGTTTGTAATAACATCAAAAGTACAGTATGAAAGTACAAGAAAGACGACGCTGTAAACTGTAAAAGCGTACCTAGTGATTCTTCTCGTCCCACCACATGAAACTCAAAATGCATGTCAGAGCACTTTATATGAAGCAAGAAAGTAAAGTTTTGGTGACCTACTTAGCCCTAGGTCATATCTTGGTGGGTCCTTATTAGTTTGATTAAGGATGATTTTGTTAAGTAAAGCACATTAAGCTTAGTAGACCTCTGAGGTATACAACAAGTTAGGAGAAAGAAGCAGGTCCATGCTTCCCTCTCACTACCTGGTTAAAGGCCTCCNCTTTAAAGTGCAATATCATTAAAAACAGTATAAAAGAGGTATGAAAATCTCAACATATTTTTCTTTGGTCATGTATCACATACCCATCCAGATTTTAAAAATTTTTTATATTTGAAGAGGTAACATAAAATATTGGATGTAGAAAGGCTATTTTTCAAATTTTAACGACCACTGTTAAAGTTATTGAGTTCATCGCCATTCCAAAATTCCAAGTTTGCAAATTCTAATTTGAAAACATAAGGCCAAATTTTCAGAACACAACTAAATTGGTTTTTTTATATTAATTATAAGTTCAATACATACAATACAACAACATAGACATCACTAGATGTTCATTAGACAAAGACATCACAAACCACACCAAGTCTTAAAATGAATACGATAGGTACACAACACAGAATTACACAACACTAAAATAGAAATATCTATATAAAAACATCCTTTAGGGCCACTCCTGATCATTGGTGATATTCTTCATTCCGCTCACTAAACAATTTTGATTGTACTTGTTGGTGCAATACATAGTCACTTGAGTATCTTCAAAACATGTCAGACTATTAAATTGTAGTTTCAACTGCCAATCCATATGCTAGTATTGGTGGGACAACTTTTCAACCTTTGAATGCAGAAGATAAATCTCACCTTTGATCTTCTCAAGCTTTTCCATGAGGCGCTCCAGACTTAATGCAGGATATCCATTGAAGTAAGTATGAGCATTCTTATACATACAATACAACCACATAGACTAATGCAAGTTCTTTGAACTGTGTTGCTATAGCCCTAGATCTGGCGCTATATCGCCAAACCAACTTACTCAATTCTCAAATTTTTGTCATCTGCACTTCAAGTCTTTTAATATAATAATGTTTTGTGCCATAAAAATCATTTAAGACTCACAACACTATATTTAACTCATCACAACAATAATTCAATTCCAAATCACACCGATAACTATTAGTTGCCTCCCACAAAGTGCTTAGTTTAACATTGTCAGCTCGACATAACTATTGTTTTACTTAGGTCAGACCCAACATTAGGATCTCTTCAAATATAAGACCCTTTCCCCTCATGTAAGCTTTTAATCTGTGTTCATTTACATTAATCACTTTCTCAATTTTTAGATCTTCAATATCAACCGCTTCATATGGATGAACTCTTACCACAATAAATGGTCCTGACCACCTAGATTTAAGTTTTCCTAGAAATAATTTTAATCTCAAATTATAAAGCAATACTTCTTGCCCAGACTCAAATTATTTCTTTTGAGTTTTTTGATCATGCCTAAACTTTGAGTTTCTTTTAATGATTAAGTCATTGCACTGTTTATATAAATAAGGGTCATCTCATAAGCAAGATTTTGAATCAATAAAGAACTTTTTAATTTGACAGATATCTAATCCACAAGATAAAATATTACTAACCAAGTAGTTCACTATATCAGCATACCATAGAATTTGCCAATCATTAATCCCTTATAAATGTTTATAAGGAAAATTCTCATTAATTTCATCATTTAAATCTTTCTCATTTTCTTGTTCAAGCCTTGACAAATGATCAACTATTTGATTATTGGTACCCTTCTTGTATTATAAGGACCCATCTAATTAATAGTGGTTTTGCATCCTTCTTCTTCATTAAATGCTTTGTAGCAGAATGATCAATATACATGATACATTTGGTTCCAATAAGATAAGATCTGAATTTATCAAAAGCAAACATTATAGTGTCGGCGCTATTTTTGGTTGGAGGAGTGTTGCCCGTAAGAAGCTGTCGGTCACCGGAATCAAAATCCCGTCGCCCGCTTCGGAAGGACGTTTTAATTTACGTATATATTTAGTTTTATAAAAATATGAAATCAAATTGACCCCATATTTTTCATAGTTTAAATGAAAGAGCGCTGTACCTCAAATCCTGTAACTATCCCGAAGGATAAACACAAGACTTGAAGATGAGACTCGATCAAATAAACTAAAGAATATATGACGTCCGTTTGGTCTGTGAACCCTTTATATTTGCTGACAAGTTCCCCTATTTAATATAAAGAATTAAATAAGGTTTATATTAAGCAGGGTTCAGACATGCTTCCTATAAGGGCAAGCCCTATAATTAATTACATTTTAAATGACCAAAGTCACCTAAGAAGACTCTCGATAAAAATCAGGAAACATTATCTTCAAGGAGTTTCAAAGGTAGGACTCTTCAATGAGATCGGACGTAGAGGTGTGAAAGGGGATTGGTTCAAATTTGGAACATTTTATTGTAGAATCCAAAGGAGGAAGAACTAAGGGATATCATCGATCAAGAGGAGAACCCCAGTGAATTCCCAAGCTATCCTAATGTTTGACTTCAGTTTTGAGGAAAAATGTGTAAGTGTTTCATCCTGCCAATTTTATTAGTTAGGGCTTACATTAGTGTGAAACTATCACACCAATAGCCTAGAAGATGTGAGGATTTAGTTTGTGACAAACGACAACCTAAGAATCCTAAGACGAGTTAGGGCTTATATTGTATAGCAGGATTATACAAAGGCCTAAAGATAAGGTGAGGATTTATGTTGCATAAGCAAGAAACTTCAAAGTCCTATGGCTTTGTTGTTTAAGTCTAAGGAAGGAAGATTGGTTTAGCTAGGGAAGACAAGTTTTGCTGTTGAAGATGGCCGTGCTGCCCACCATGCTAGCTCCAAGCTCCTTGTCATGATGAGTTTGAGTTTGTCTAGTGTGTCAAGTTATAATGTCAAATCAGGTGGCCTTATGGTTGAAGTTCTTTAAATTTTATGGAGGCATGTTAAAGTTGATTAGAGCGACACCGGTTAGGATTCTACGGTTCCCTCATTCCGACACCATTATTTTCTATTGGATTTACTTAGTCCAAATGAACTTACTAAACTCAACTTAATGAGTACCATAATTTTATTTAGACCGTGGGAAGCCTTGTTAGCAACCGTAAATTACCTTCTCCGAGGGATTCCCGATCATCCGATAGAGACATCTTAATTTAGTTACAATTATAGTTTTGTGAAATTTTGAGTTAAGAGACGTCTTAATTTAGTTGCAATTGTTGTTTTTGTGGGTTTGTATTAAATTTTGAGTTGTTTTATATTTTGAATGTTGTGGCGGTGAATTTTATCTTGGTTGATTTTAATTTTGGTTTTGGTTTTGGTTTTGGTTTTGGTTTTGGTTCTGTGGCTATCCTAATAGTTTTATTTTTCCATGTAAATTTATATAAACACAAAAGTATAGCATAAAAGTACAAGAAAGACAATGCTGGAAACTGTAAAAAGCGTACCTGACGAGTCTTCTAGTTCCACCACCTGAAACTTAAAATGCATGTTAAGGCATTTATGGAGAGTAGGAAAAGTAAAGTTTTGGTAGTTTTCCTAACCCTATGTCATATCTTGGTGGGTCCTTAAGAATTTAATTAAGGATATGATTTGTCAAGCAAAACATATTAAGTTTAGTAGATCTTCAAGATATCCAACAGATCTAGAGAAAGAAGAAGGTCTGTGTTACTCTCTCGCTGCCTGGTGGACAATCACGAGTTCTTTTAAACTTATTATGTTGCTTAATAAGTCACCCTGTAAAAACCCTTAATGCTCAGTGAGCACTGATGTCTCAATTATCCCTAAGAATAGGTTAATTATCATCTGTAATTTAATTTTGAAAATTATGTGGGTGAAGACCCTTAAAGAGGTAGGTTAGTGTTGTTGGAACACTTAACCAAATTTTAACCCTAATTGAGCTTGTAGTGTTTAAAAGATGTTTTAATTTTCAATAATATTTACTTTTCTAATCCTCATTTAAATGAAACTTGATTTAGCCTAAGTTACTACTAAGCCCTTAAGACCTAGGTGAGTGTCTTAATTAGCTTTGAAAAGATCAAGCTTTAGGTGATCATGATTCATGATTTGGATTTTATTTGAACATAAAAATAAGTGTATTAAATTGATTAGTTATTGACTTCAAAAGTCATACCCCTAAGTCCTGGATTCATTTTATTTTATAAACTTCCAAATTTTAATAATTTAAAAATTTATTAACTTAATTAAGAAAGTGAGATTGGTTTCTACCACTTAATCCCTTGTGTTTCAAACATCAAATAAATTAATTAAGATCAGATGTTACCCATTTCCTTTCTTAAATTAAGCCTAAATATTAATTAAGGCTAATTTCCAAAATTACACACTTGCCCCTGAGGCTCTACCACTTCATAATTTGTCAAATTAAATTCAAATGACTTTGAAATTTTTATCCTACCTTATTCATGAGCAATTTAAGACATCAGAGGAGAAAATGTGATTTTTCAAAATTTAATTTAATTTACATATTTATTTTAATGCAAAAATAAGAGGAGAAAATGTGATTTTTCAAAATTTAATTTAATTTATATAATTATTTTAATGCAAAAAAATGACTTTGAAGTTTTTATCCTACCTCATTCATGGGTCAATTAAAACATCAGAGGAGAAAATGTGATTTTTACAGATTTTAATTTAATTTATATAATTATTTTCATGCAAAAATAGGATTTTTCAAAGAAAATTCCTAACTTGACAAAGGTAACTCCTAATCCTTTGAAATTTTTACTGGAGGTAGACCTAGACTAGAAAAGTCTTTAGACCAAATATCATGATTTTTTAAATTTTATGTGAATTTTAAGAATTATTTAAATTTATAGGGTATTTATTAAATATAAAATATTTTAAATGGGGAAGATTAAGATTTGTATTTTTAAAAAGTCTCCCTAAGGCAGAGAACTCAATGGAGAAGATTTTATATTTTTTTGAATTTTATTTGTTTTATTGGAATTATTTTAGGAAAACTCATTTTTAGCCTTTAAAAATCATTTTTAAGCTTTAAAATTCAATATCTTTATTTAAAAAATCAGGAAAAATATTCTAATTATTCCTAAGTGCTTAAGAAGCAATTTAGAATATTTTCATGAGTTTTATTATTTTTGTGATTTTTAGGAATTTTTAATTATTAAATATTTAAAAATAGGCTAAAGATGAAGTTTTTATTTTAAATATAATTTTATTTTTAGAAAATACCCATGATCATAGAGACTCAAAAAATAAGTTTTTATAAATTTTTGAGTTATATTTTGATTTTTAAAAAATCATTTAAATGCCAAAAATGATGTTTATCTTTAAAAATCAATTTAAGTTATCACATGAACTCAAAATATTTTGAAATTTTTATGGTGAGTTCTCTCGATCATAAAACATAATAGAGATCAAAAATAAATTCATTTAAATGTTTATATATTTGAAAATTAATTATCATAATGATTTAGTGTTCATGAAAATTAAGTACATTTTAAATGCTTGGCCCTTGAAATTATTTCTAAAAGCTTCCCTGGTCATAGTGGACCTTCCAAAATTTTCTTTAAATTTTCTAATAAATATGCTAATTTCCATTATTATTTTAAGAAAATAATGTGGAAAAACTTGAAAAACATGGATCTCTGTTTAGAGGTCTCCTCTGACTTTGGAAAAGTCAGAGGATGTTTCCCTTGATAGAGGTTATAATATGCCATAATTTCAAGCAAAGGTGATGTTTCAATATGCATGGAGAATCAAGTGATTCAAAACAATGCTTAATTAATTAAAAATAAAATATACATCAAATGGACTTGAAATTTATTCCACATTTTTTTCCTCTCTTCACTGAGCAAGTGGGTATTTTTATTTTATTTTTGTGAATTTTCTACACAAAGTTATGAATTTTTGATGTTAGGGGTATTTAAATAAATAGGAAAAAGCCCTATTTATCTATTCAAACAACGCGTGCTGACTAGATCCTAGGCAGCTCCGAAGGCATGCGTGGCGCACTCTGGTTGAATGCCGCCATCCACGTAGCGGCTGACTCGGCCCGCGGTTTATGTTCCAAAGCGCTGTTCAGCTTGATCTCCTCCGTCCATTCAATACACGCTTGATCAAACGACTCTTCGTCATCGTCCCCGATAGAGTGATCCCATGACCGTCCACACTAAAACTCTAAGATCTCAGCCTAGACTCAACCAAATCACTTTGGTTTTGATCCTATAGACTCGTCTAAGTGAGACAGACACATCCATATGGTAATCAAGCAATCAAATTAACTCTAAGCAAATAGAGAATTGAAATAGGCTCGGGAGGAGGTGAGGTTTTATACCTTTGCTCTGGAAATGAAGCTTCAATCAGAGGGTCTTGGCATGTTCGTTGGAGTCCAAGGAGGCTAGGGATTGAGTCCCTGGTCTTGGTATAAGGCCTAGGTGTGGATTCGACCAAACTTGAATTCGGGTATTGGTCTAGAGTTATGGTAGAGGCTCTGTGGAAGGGGGATTTGATGGGGATTTAGCTTATTTCACTATTTTGAAGGTGTGGGTGTAGTTAATTTGGGTTTGGTGGACTATGGAGGTGTATTGGATTCTGTCCTGGTTTTCAATAAGGTTTCAAGCTCAAAATTGAGCTCCCACTATGGGAATTGATTGGGGCAAATAGTTGGAATGCACTGAGGGGATATTAGGGAAGCTCTGTGAGAAGTTTGGAGAGGCATCTCTAAGAAAATTTCAGCACATCTCCCATGACCGTGGAGGTGATTTTTTATAAAAATGGCTATGGGGTGATTCTCGGGGCATAAGTTTGGGTGCATTGTGGTGCTTAGGTGGAGGGCAGAGGAGCTCCATCAATTTGTTTGGCTAAGCTGGCCTCTAGGTTTGATTTGGGTGAGGTGCCATGGGGGTGGCTCTCAGTTTTGAGCTTTTCCGACCAGTAGGCTGGTCGGCCGGCCAGAGGGAGGTGGCTAGGAGCTCAGGGAACCCAGGGGAATATGTCACAGCAATTTAGTGCAATGATACCTTATTTTGGTAAGAATATCTTAAGCACATGCATTTTTGGAAATAATATCTCTTAATTTGGGGAACCTTTGGTCCATGGGTTGACAGGTGGTTTCATGGTGTTTGGACTGGTCACTAGGTCCAACTAATGGCTGTGGTGGAGTTAATTTGGTGACTTTAGGGTGGTTGGGTCACATTTAGTGCATGAGTCCAAGTGGGTGCAAATGAACAAATCTTAGATTTGGGCTAGGTTAGCCATGTCAAATGACCCAAATAAATGTTGCATTTGGTGTAGAGTTGGTGAAGGATGGAAGTGGTTTTGAGCTCAATTGAAGGGTTAATTTGAGGGAATTTTGAATCTTAGTTAATTTGGTCATGTTAAGCTAGGCTTGGGTCTTGCTTGGGTTAGCCTTGGGCTAAGTCCAAAATAATTGTTTTAAATGGTCAATAGGGACCCCATGAAGAGTTTTCAACATGAATTGGATGTTAATTTGGGGGTTAAGGCAACCAATTGGGTAAAATTTGGGGACTTAGCCAATTTGGGGCTAAATTTGGGAATGCTTCACCAAGGCCAATTGATGTTTGATTTTGATGTATAAGGATGTTATAAATATTTTTCAACATTAAATGGGGCCAATTGACTAGGCTATAGGTTCAATTTGGTGGGATTAGGTCATGTGACCAAAATTGGGGGTTTGACCTATATCAAAATTAGGCTTAAATCATGGACCAATTAAGCTTGGATTTAGTTTAGATTGGTCATATCAAGAGTTAAATTGAGTTTAAGATTGGAATTGGGGTCAATTGAGTTTAAATTGATGGACATTTTGGTTGAATTTGGGGAAATTTGGGCCTTTAAAGGCAAATTTGGGGGTTTTGGTTAAAGATAGTAAAACTGGCCAAATTGGGTCATGTGATAGTTGAGAAAAATGAAATTGGGAATATTTGGGATTATTGAGATTTTCTGGGAATTTTTGGAATTTTTAGAATTTTGGGCTATGGAGGGGCAATTTGGTAATTTGGGAGGCAAAAAGCCAAGATAGGTATTTTTGATTGGATTGAGTAACTAATCACCCTAAATAAGCCATGGACCAAAGGAAATCCCATTTTGGGTCCCCTATGTAGTGGACTTAATTAAACCATAGCCCTAGGGCTGGCAGGTTTAAGGGACCATCTACATGAGTATCTCAAAAAAATCAAGGGACATAGGCTAGAAATTTGAGTTTAGGTTGGTAAGTGAATGTGAGTGTAGATGAGTGCCCTAGCTCCAGACCAACACTCAGGGTCAACCCTATGGTCCAACCGTTCTAAAGGTTACTCATCTTGAGTTTCCCTCCTAGTGACCCCACCTACTAAGTGCTAGAGGTTAGGATCAACATGTGGAACTTCAAGTTGAGTAAAGAAGATGGTAGAATTTCTAGTGAGGAGGGTTTCATATCTAGTTTTCTAAGAATAGCGACCAATATGTGGAACTTCAAGTTGAGTAGAGAAGAGTTTGAAATTTCTAGTGGTGAGGGTTCCAGATCTAGTTTTCTAAGAATAGGCAATAAGAAGTTTGGAATTTCTAATGGTGAGGGTTCCATGTCTAGTTTTCTAAGAATAGTCAATAGAAAATTGTAGAATTTCTAATGGTGAGAGTTCCTTGTCTAGTTTTCTAAGAATAGTCAATAAGAAAATAAGTGTAGAGTTTCTGATGGTGAGGGTTCCTTGTTTAGTTTTCTAAGAATAGTCAATAGAAAAGTCAATGGCTAGACCTTAGGCTACTAAAGAGGAAAAACTAAACCTCAACCAAAAGTGAGGTCAACATATAGCTAATAATTCCTTTTTAGTGGTAGTGTAATTAATTTGAGCCTCATTAAGGGTTTTAATAACATATTATATCACCTTGAATAATTTGTCATATCTCTATCCTAAAACAATCTCTATAGCATAATCACTAGCAACACATATTTATTCAAAAGGTTTTGTTTAATCAGGTGAAACAATAATAGGTGCAGTAATTAATTTCTCTTTCAATAAGTTAAAGGCATTTATGCACTCTTAAATAAAATTAAAGTTGGCATCTTTTTTTGAAAGTTGACATAAAGGCTTGGAAATTTTTGGAAAATCTTTAATATAAAGTTTGTAGAAACTAGCATATCCTAAAAAACTTTTGATTCCCTTCACATTAGTAGGTGGTGGTAATTCGACAATAACTTGAATTTTTGCTGGATCAACTTCCATTCATTTTTCATAAATTTTATGCCCTACCACTACTCCTGCAACCATAAATTGACAATTTTTCTAGTTAAGAACAAATTTTATTTCTTCATAGCACTTCAAAACTCATATTAAATGATCTTAACATAAATTGAAAGAAGTCCCAAATACTGAGAAATCATCCATAAGAATTTCAATTTTCTTCTCAATTAGATCACAAAAAATTGACATCATACATCTCTAAAAAGTTGCAAGGGCAATACATAATCCAAATGACATTCTTCTAAAAGAAAGGTTCCATAAGGACTAGTAAAAGTTCTTTTCTCTTGATCCTCAGGAGCAATATGTATTTGGTGGTATCCAAAATATCCATCTAAAAAGTAAAAATAATGGTGTCCTGCTAGTTTATCCAACGTTTGATCTAGAAAAGATAAAGGAAAATTGTATTTTCTAGTGGTGGCATTTAATTTTCTATAATCAATGCAGCTTCACCATTCAATAACTTACCTTGTCAAAATTAATTCATTCCTTTCATTTTTCAACCATAGTCACTCCTCCTTTCTTAGGAACACAATGAATAGGACTAACTCAAGAACTATCTGAAATTGTATAAATAATTCCAACATCCAACAACTTTAAAATTTCTTTCTTGACTATATATTTCATTATGGGATTCAATCTATTTTGAGAATCAACCCTAGGCTTATGGTTATCTTCCATCAAAATTCGATGCATACATATTGAAGGACTGATTCTTTTAATATACATTAATGCCCATCCAAAGGCTTTTTTATGATTCTTTAATATTTGCAATAATTATTCTTCTTGTTATGCAGCTAAATCTGAGGATATAATAACTGGTAATGTAGATGAGTTCCCCAAATATGCATACTTTAGATAAGTAGGTAGAACTTTCATTTCAAGTTTAGAAGGTTTTTCAATAGATGGAATCAGAGGTATGCTATTTTCAACAGTATCTAAAATTTCATAATTTTGCTGAACATAATTTGAATCCTCAGTAATCATCTCATTTGATTCATCTTCAAAATCTCTTTCAGTCTCAGCTTCTTGTTCTTTCTCTTCTAAAATGAATTCATCTTCTTGATGCAATGTGACTTCACATCTGTTTTGAAAATGATTAACAATCATTTCATCAATAATATCCATTCCATAAAATTTTTCATCAGGATACTTCATTGTTTTGAGCACATTAAATGTAACTTCCTAATCACTCAATCTCATTGTTAATTCCCATTTTAACACATCTATCATTTCTCATCCGGTAGCAAGGAAAGATCTTCCCAAAATTATAGAAATTTTTTTATCTTCTTCCGTATCTAATACAATAAAATCAATAGCAAAGATATATTTATCGACTTTAAGCATCACAAAACCCCTTTAGGATAAGTGATAGATCAATCCACTAATTGTAGGGCTACAGTTGTGGGAGTAATATCTCCTAAACCTAACCTTTTGAATATAAATAGTAGCATAAGGTTAATGCTTGCTCCTAAATCACATAAAGATTTTCCATCAAATTTTTTTTCCAATTGCACAAGGTATGGCAAAACTACCAAGGTCTTTGAGTTTTCGAGGAAAGCTTTTACCAAATTATTGGACTACATTCTTCACTAAGTGCAAAAGTCTCATGATTAACAAATTTTCATTTTTTATTAAAAAATTCTTTCATAAATTGGCATCTATTCCAAAGCCTAAGCAAAATGGATATTAATTGTAAGCTTCTTGAATATTTCAAAAAAAAATTGAAAAACTGTTGATCTAATTTTTGTTGTTTAAGACTTTGAGGAAAAAGGTGGTTGGGGTCTTTCTAAATCAATCTTAGTTGGAGAGTTAGGTGTTTCCATTTCCTTAAGAATAATTTCTTTTGTCCCAGTTGATTCTCTATATTATAATAGTAGCACTTTGACTTCCCATTTGCAACACCAGTTCTTCTATAGACAACTTATTCTCCTTAAATTGTTGATTAAATCTAGGAGGATAAGTAGGTCTAAGGTTAGCACTACGCTGGTTGTTACAATTTCCCAATGGGTTTACTTGAGAATTACTCCATTGTTGACTTCCACCACTAAGATTGTTGTTTCAATTAAAGTTACGATGGTTTTTCCAACCTGGGTTGTAATAATTGGATTATGGGTTATTGGGTATGTTGATAGCTTTTATAGTTTTTAATGAAGTATGAGAATCAATCATTTTTCCTAATGAATTTTCTTCAATCATTTGAGGTGTTGGAGAAAATATCATTCTAATTTGGTATATCTTCTTAGAGAATGCAACAACTTGACATGCAATCATTGAAATAGCATCGTTATCATGAATACTGGCCACTTTCTTAGAAATTACCCTATGAGAAGGCCATTGTAAATTATTTGTAGCCATTCTACAATTAATGAATAAGCTTCATCAAAGGGTTTAGACATTAATGAACCTCCAACAACAACATCCATAATAGATCTAAGGAATCCTACTAACCCATTATAAAATGTTTAAATGATTAATCAGTCTGGCAAAGCATGATGTGGACACATTCTAAGGAATTTCTTAAATCCTTCCCAAGCTTCATATATAGACTCTTCTTCATATTGAGTAATAGAAGTAATATCATTTCTAAGCTTCGCATTTTTTGAAGGTGGAAAATACTTAGCCAAAAATTCTTGAGGTAAATTTCCCTAAGTTCTAATAGATCTAGGTGCTAACGAGTTTAATCACATCCTAGCTTTATCTCTTAATGAAAAAGGAAAAGTTTAAGTCTGACGACATCATTTGATACACCAACATATTTAAATCTAGCACACAACTCTAAAAAATTATTTAAATGTAAATTAGGATCCTCAGATGGTGTTCCTCCAAACTGATTATTTTGTACCATTTGTATAATCGAAGGTTTAAGTTCAAATGAGTTAGACTTTATAGGAGGAGTTTGAATGCCTAAATGAATTTCATATACTAAAGGGTTTGTGTAATCCCTTAAAGGTTTTTGTAAATGATGATATTCATTTTCAGCAATTTGAATTTCAATATTGCTTTACAATGTGTTTGCCATTTCTTGAGAATTATGAAGTCTTCCTTGTTTTTGAATTTTTCTAATAGTCTGTTCCAATTCAGAATCATAAGGTACTAAATTTTTAGATCCAGAACTACACATAAACAATGTAAAAAAAGTTGTAGAAAATAAAATAGCACACCAAAAATGAAAATATATTCTTTTAAATTTTTAATTTTAAAATCTCTTTTTTTAATTATATATATATATACTTTTTTCAAAATTTTAATTTTTTTAAATTTTTTTAATAAATTTACAAGTCAAATAAAATTGTAAGTAAAAAAGTTCCTTCGCACTCTCCGCCAATGACACCAAAAACTTGACCCGACCCACAATTACTTGTATTTTTGATCTCCTTAATTTTGCTAGAAAATATATCTCAATTTATATCTAACTGCTAGTGTGAACAAATGCAATGATTTATGAATTATATAATAGATTTTCATACTATTGGCACTACGCATTAATATATATCGTTTCAAGTAATATAGGATTTTCCTTAAAAACTCCAGTAGTGATCCCATGAGGAATGCGGTAACTTTTAAAGTCAACTCACTAAAATTCTATTTAAATTGTAAATTAAATAGTTAAGAGGTCTAAAATGATATGCTTACCAAAAATCACTACTTAAAGAGCTATAAAAGAAAGTAACAACTAAATGTAATATCTTAATAAAATATAACAATAAGTTTGAATTTTATGAAAAATCTTTCCCCTTACAAAAAGATTTTAATCTTTTGTCGGCACTATTTTTGGTTGGAGGATTTGCCCATTAGAAGCTGTCAGTCACCGGNTATATATATATATATATATATCGTCTTAGAAAAATATAAAATCAAACTGATATCATGTTATTCATAGTTTAAATGAATAAGCATTATACCTAAAACGATGTATCCATTCCGAAGGATAAACACAAGACTTGAGGGCGAGACTCGATCAAATAAAGTAAGAAATATATGACATCTGTTTAGTTTGCAAAATCATTTTATTTGCCTACAAGTTCCCCTATTCAATACAAAAAATTAAATAGGGTTTATATTAAGATGGGTTCGAAAAAGCTTCCTATAAGGGCAAACCCGTATAGTTAATTACATCTTAAATGACCGAAGTCGCTTAAGAAAACTCTCGATAGCAATCACAAAATATTGTCTTCAAAGTGTCAAAAGAATAGGATTTTTCAACGAGATCAGACAAAGAGGTGTGAAAGGGGAATAGTTCAAATTTGGAGCATTTTATTGTAGAATTCAAAGGAAGAGAGAGACTAGGGGATGCCATGGATCCGGAGGAGAACCTCGGTGACTTCCTGATCTATCCTATTATTTGGCTTTGATTTTGAGGAGAAATTGTTTAAGTGTTTCATCCTGCAAATTTTATTAAGTTAGGGCTTGCATTCGTGTGAAACGATCACACAACTAGCCTAGAAGATGTGAGGATTTAGATCACGACAAACGACAACCTCAGACTCCTAAGACGAGTTAGGGCTTATACTGTGTAGTCGGGCTATACAAAAGCCTAAAGATAGGGTGAGGATTTGTGTTGCATAAGCAAACAAACTCGAAATTCTATGACTTGGTTGTTTAATTCTAAGGAAAGATATGTCGTTGTAGATCCTCTTGCTGTTGAAGATGGTCGTGCTACCCACAATGCTAGCTCCAAACTCTTCGTCGTGACAAGTTTATGTTTTCTAATGTGTCAAGTTATAATATCAAATCAGATATCTCTATGGTTATGGTTCTTTAAATGTTATGGGGCATATGAAAGTTGATTAGAGCGAAACTGGTTAGGATCCTACGGTTCCCTCATTCTGATACCATTATTTTCTATCAGATTCACTTAGTCCAAATTAATTTACTAAACTCAACTTAATAACCATGAGAAGTCTCGTTAACAATCGTAGGTTACCTCCTCCGAGGGATTCCCAATCAACCGATAAAGAAGTCTTAATTTAGTTACAGTTGTTGTTTTGTGATGTTTGTGATTAAACTTTGAGTTGTTTTATATTTTGAATGTTGTGGAGGTGAATTTTATCTAGGTTGATTTTAGTTTCAGTTTTGATTTTATGGCTATCCTAGCAATTTTGGTTATCATGCAGGGTGACATCATTGTTTAACATGCAAGTTTTGTAAGTATAAAAATACAGTGTGAAAAGTACAAGAAAAGACGGTACTGTAAACTGTAAAAGCGTACCTGACTAGTCTTCTCGTTCTACCACCTGAAAGGTCCGTACTTGCAAGGCATGTATATAATGTTACAAGGAATTTAAATTGCAAGAGTAGATGAAGGTTTAGTTACCAAACCCCAAGTTATGATTTTATTGAATCTTGGTAGATCCTAGTGAATAATTTTAGAACAAAATATGGCAAGTCCAATTTGCTCTTCAAAATGTTCAACAGATTTCAAAATGCTCGAGGCATGACCTTAGATCACTTTGAAGACTTGTTGAAATGTTCTGAGTTCCTTTTGGACTTATCATACTGTTCCATTAACCATCCGAGGCTGAAGTGTGACTACCCCGTTGCTCAGTAAAACTTAACAATTTAATTATCCCAAGGATAAAATACTCAATTAATCAATTGATGTTTCATTTAAGAGTTATGTGAGTGGGTGCCCATTAGGCAACTTTAGGTTATTTAAGATTATGGTGCCCACAATTAAGGTAAGGCTTAGTGTTTAAAGATGTTAATTGCCAATTATGTCATCTTCTAAATCCGATTAGTTGAGCTTCGACATTGAGTCTATGTCACTACTAAGCCTTTAATAATCATGATATTTGAAAAGGTGATTATCAAAATTTTAATTTAAGTGATATGTATTCTTATCAAATGGTCAAACCATCCTCAACTTTGGGCTTGAGAAAAGTGAATTTCCATCTTTCCAACTTAAGCCCATCACTTAAGAATCGTGCAATCTTAGTTGACTTCAAAGTCATGAAGATTAGGAGGTTTATGATCTTGTTGACATTATGCAAAGGTGGTGAGTGGTTTTCTACCTATTAATCCAATTACATATCAATCATCCAAATATGTTTATTAAGATCAAAATTACTCATTTTTCCTTCGGTTAATCCTAAATTTTGATTAAGGCAACAAAGTCTGAAATTACCACTTTGCCTTTGGGGCACTTCACCTCATAACTCATTAAACATAACTCAAATGACTTTGAGGGTTTAAAGTGTCATATTCAAGAGGTAATTATAATGTTGGAGGAGAACATGTAGACCTCTCAAAATTTTAATTTAATCAAGATAATTATTTAAATTTAGAAGATAAGTTTTTCAAAGGTTAATTTATTTAATTATCCAAAATAAAGTTAGTATTTATAGAAAAGTTATTAGAGGTCTGCTAAGGTCAGAGAAACACTTAGGCAAAATTTCATGAATTTTGAATTAAATTTTTATTACTATTATTTAATTTTTCAATCAATTTCAATGATTAAATTAAATAGAAAATAATATTTTAATTACAAAAAATTATTTTTATATTTTTAATAGACTTTTCTAAATTCAAAAAACTCAGAGAAGCAAGTTTTATATTTTTGTGATTTTTAATTTATTTATTATAATTATCTTAATGGGAAAATATGAAAAATTCATTTTTAAGCTTGTAAAATTTATATTTTAACTCAGAAAAATTAGAAAAAAATATTCTAATGAATTCAAAGTGACCAGGGGACTTTTCCACTCATTTTGAACCATTTTTTGTATTTTTGAAAATTTTGATTTTTTTAATTATTTTTAATTCAAAATACATTTTAAAAATGAAATATTTTCAAAAAAATGGATTTTATTTTTATTAATTGCCCCTAGTCACAAGGAACTCAGAGAACCAATTTTCATAAATTTTCTAAGTTTATTTAATTTAATATAATTATTTTTATACAAAAATACAAGGTTTCCTTAAAAATCCATTTTAGTGCTTGGACTACGTCAAATAATTTTGATATTTTTACAGTTAGTAAATATTATTTTTATGAATAGTAAAGAAGTAGTTTTGTTAATTTTTTATAAGTGTATGATATACATAAATTAATATAAAGTATATGCATTTAATTAAGCATGGAAATATATAAAATGATTCAAAACATCACAATATTTTTCCTAGACTTCTTTAACCATAGGAAACCTACTAAAATTATTCTCATAATTTTCTAAGAGATATTTTGACTTATATAATTAAAATAACCAAAATAGTCAGCTTAGCTTGAAAATAGGGCTAGAAGCATAGAAGTGTCCTCTAACCTTGGAAAAATCAGAAGACATAACCTCTGTCATGAGGAACGAACCCGCAAAATTTCAAGCCATGGTGAGTAATATTTAGTGATGGAGAATTGAAATACCATAGAGGGTATTTAATTCATTAAAAATTAGGGAATAAGAAAATAATTTATATTTTTAGTCCACATTATTTTCCTTCATTCACTAAGCAAGAGGATATTTTTATTTTATTTTTATGATTTTTCTATAGAAAGATATTAATTTTTGAAGCTTAGGTAATTAAAATAATTCAAAAATCCATATTTTTCTACTTATCCTACGTGGCACCAACTCAACCTATGGCGGCTCCAAACTCACACGCAGTGCGCTCCCATTCATCACCGCCATCCATCTTAGTTGCCACACGGCCTGTGGTTCACACACCAAGAATCTGTCCAACTTGATCTCCTTCGTTGATGAAATAAACGCGCGATCGGACGACTCTCCGGTAACTTATCCCGTAAGTCGTTCACACTAAAACCTTAATGTCTTCGTCTAGACTCAACCAAATTGCATGGAGTTTGTTTATAAACCTTCATCTACTCGAGACGAACACATCTATATGGTTGATCAAGTATGAAATTAAGCCATTACAAATGGAGAATCAAAATAAGCTCGGTTAGGGTCAGAGCTCAATACCTTTGTCTGAGAGGGGAGTCCTTAATCAGATGGTTGTGGTAGCTTTGATTGAACCCAACAAACCATCAGATGAAGTCTCAAACCCTGGTAAATTGTCTAGGTATGATTTCGATCAAGCTCGATTTTAGGTGTTGGTCTAGAGCTACCCTAGGGGCTGTTTCAGAGGGGGGTTTGATGGGGATTAAAATCCTCTTGCTCTAGGTATGGTGTGTGCATAATAACTTTGATTTTGGTGGAATGTGGAGAGATATCCTGGTTTGAGCTGAAAGTTTGAGCTCTAAATTGGGTTTTCACAGTGGGGATCAATGGAAGAAAATTGTGGCAATGAGCTTAGGAGTTCTTAGAGAGTGTCTGAAAGCAATTGGACAGAGTTTCCCCAAAGATTTTTGCACTCTCATCTTTTTGGCCATGGAGGGGCTAATTACATAGAGGAGCTCAGGGGAGAGCTCAGGGCTAATTGATGGGTGCAAAGAGTTGCTCAGGTGGGGGGCTGAGGAGCTCTAAAGAGCAATTGGAATGAGGTGGCCTCTATGGTTGGAATTCAATTTGATTTAGGCGTGGTGGTTCTCAATTTTGGTATTTTCTGCCCACTAGGCTAGCAGACAGGGCTAGGGGTGGTGGCCACGTGGTCAGCTGAGCCAGGGGGAGGGTTAATTATGAGTAACCCTCAATGATAAGTGATGATGGGGAAGATATTTTGGTTAAGGCCCATAAATGGGATAAAATCCCTTAAATTAGCTTGGTTGATAGCTCACCTTAGTTATTTTAAGTGGTTTTAGTCTGGTCCATAGGGTGTATTTGGTGGCTATGGGGTCATTGATTTGGTGGCTTAGACATGGTTAAGTAAATTTTTGTGCATGGGTTCAACTTGGGTCCAAATGGCTAAAAGTTGGGTTTGGGTTAGGCTAGCAATGATTTTGAGCCCAATTTATTGATCAATATTATGTATATGATTGTCATGAAGATTTTTGGTGAAGGATTGAAATGATTTTGAGTTCAATTGGAAGCTCAATTTGAAGGATTTTGAGATTTTGGTCAATTTGGGCATGTTGGATTAGACTTAAGCCTAGGTTGGGCTAAGGTTGGGCTAAGTCCAAATTGATGGTTGAAAAAGGTCTATAGAAATGTCATGAAGAGTTTTCAACATAAATTGGGTGTTAATTTTGAGGTTAGAGCATTCAACTTGGTGGAATTTGGAGACATAGCCAATTTGGGGCAAATTTGGGGATTTTTGGACCTGGGTTAAAATTAAGTGAAATTGAAGCTTCACCAAGGCCAAATTAAGTTTAAATTTAATTTTTAGGATTGTTATGAAGAGTTTAGAATTCAAATTGGGGTATATTGAGTAGGCTATGGGGTTCAATTAGGTGAGATTAAGTCATATGGTCAAAATTGGGGGTTTTGATTTAGATCAAATTTGAGCTCAAAGCATGGGCTAATTAGGCTTGGATTTGGTTTGGATTGGTCATATAAAAGGTTAATTTGAGTTTATAATTGAAATTGATAGAAATTGGGTCTAACTTGATGTAAATTTGGGATGAATTTGGGGAAATTGGGCCTTTAAAGACAATTTGGGGGTTTTGGTCAAAATGGCCAAATTGACCAAATTGTGTCCACTTGGAGGGTCCAAATTGGTTTTGGAGACATTTGAAGTGATTTTGGAGTTTTGGGAAACTTTGGGGTGTCAAGGGTATTTTTGTAATTTTGGAAAATTTGGCGGTATTTTGGTAATTTTGGCAATTTTGGGCAATTTGGGTATTTTGAAATGTTTTGAAATGATTTTTGAGCAAATTTTGATATTTTGGGTAAAATTGGGATTTTTGGCCAAATTTGGGATTTGGGGGTGTTTGGTAATTTAGATAGATTTAGGGGTAAAAAGATGAAATTGGAAACTTCGGTAGAATTGGTGTGTCAACCACCTTACATGAGCTGTGAACCAATGAAATCCCCAATCGGGTCCTCTATGTACTAGTCTTAGCTAAATCCTAGCCTAGGGCTAGTTGGTCTAGGGGGTCATCTACATGTCTCCCAAAAGATCAAGGGATCGAAGTTAACAAGTTTAGGTCTCAGGGTTGTGAGTGAATGTAGGTGATAGTGAGTGAAGTGAGTGAACTAGCACTAGACCAACACCAGGGTCAACCCTAAGGTCAAACAGTCCTATGGGAACTCGCCTTGAGATCCTCTGTACTGACCCCACCTACTAAATGCTAGAGGTTAGGACCAATATGTGGAACTTCAAGTTGAGGAAGGAATAATTTAGAATTTCTAATGGTGAGGGGTCCTTTTCTAATTTTCTAAGAATAGTCAACAGGAAAGTTCTATGGCTAAACCTTAGGCAACTAAAGAGGGAAAACTAAACCTCAACCAAAAGTGAGGTTATGAAGGAAGATAAAGAGATTCCTATTATTTTAGGAAGATCATTTCTTACTTAGATATGGAGGAAGATAAAGAGATTCCTATTATTTTAGGGAGACCATTTCTTGAAATAGGGAGAGCTGTAATAGATGTACAAAAAGGAGAATTAATAATGAGAGTTAATGATCAAGAAGTAAAATTTAATATTACAAAAGCTAGATGTACAAAAAGGAGAATTAATAATGAGAGTTAATGATCAAGAAGTAAAATTTAATATAACATAAGCTATGAAATATCCTGTAATAGAAAAATATAATGAATGTTTCAGGATGGAAGTAGCTGATTATCTAGGTAATGAGCAGTTTAAAAATGAGTTTCAAGACAAATTGTAGCAAGAAGATTTTTTTGAGAATGAGGATGAAATAAAAGAAGAAGATTTGGATTATATTCAAGGCAATTTTTAAGCTTTGGGCTTGTTGGAAAACGATAATAAAAATATTGTTCCTTCAATTATTAAACCACCTGAACTAGAATTGAAAATTTTACCTGCCCATTAAAAGTATGTATTTTTAGGAGAGTCATCTACATTTCTTGTTATTATATCTTCTGAGTTAACTGAAATTCAAGAACAAAAATTAATAGAAATGTTAAAAAGGATATAAAAAGGCTTTTGGATGGACTTTAGCAGATATTAAAGGAATTAGTCATTCAATTTATTGCACAGAACTTTATTAGATGAACAATATGAACCTAAAGCTGATCCTTAAAGGATATTAAATCCAATATTGAAAGAAGTTGTTAAAAAAAAAATTTTAAAATGGTTAGATGCTGGAATTATATATCTTATTTGAGACAGTGCTTGGGTAAGCCCAATTTACTGCGTTCCGAAGAAAGGAGGAGTGACTGTTGATAAAAATGAGAAAAATGAATTAATATCAATAAGACAAGTCACTGGTTGGCAAATTTGCATTCACTATAGAAAATTAAATATGACAACCAGAAAAGATAACTTTCCCTTACCCTTTCTAGACCAAATGTTGGATAGATTGGCTGAAAATAAATATTATTACTTTTTAGATGGATATACCGGTTATCACCAAATTCCAATTGCTCTAGAGGATCAAGAGAAGACAACATTCACAAGCCCATATGGAACATTTACTTTTTATAGAATGCATTTTGGACTATGCAATGCACCAACAACATTTCAAAGATGCAGGATGTAAATTTTTAGTAATTTTATAGAACATGGAATGGAAGTGTTTATGGATGATTTTTTGGTATTTGGGACTTCATTTGAGTTATGACTTAATAATTTAGAAAAAGTTATGGAAGTATGTAAAAAAAATCAACCTAGTATTACATTGGGAAAAATGTCAATTTATGGTTGCATGAGGTATTGTACTTGGACATAAAATTTCTGAAAAATAGCATGGAGGTAGTTCCTGCAAAAATTTAAGTTATAGAAAAATTACCACCTCCTACTAATGTTAAAGGGGTGAAAAGTTTTTTAGGACTTGCTGGTTTTTACAGGCGCTACATAAAAAAATTTTCAAAAATAACTAGGCCACATGCCAACTTTTAGAAAAAAGATACAAAATTTGATTTTGATGAGGAATGCATAAAAGCATTTGAATTATTAAAGAAAGAATTAATCACAACACCTATAATAGTACCATCTGATCGAGAGAAACAATTTGAAATAATGTGTGATGCTAGTGTTTATGCTATTAGGGTTATATTAGGAAAAATGCACAACAAAGTTTTTAAAGTTATATATTATGCTAGTAAGACTCTTAATGATGGTCAAATTAATTATAACACTACTAAAAGAGAGTTGTTAGCTATTGTTCATGTCTTTGATAAATTTAGACCTTACTTAATTGGAACTAAATGTATAGTGCATATATATATCATTCTGCTATAAGATACTTAATGCAGAAGAGGGATGCTAAACTAAGATTAATTAGATGGATACTTCTATTGCAAGAGTTTAATTTTACCGTAATTGATAGAAAGGGAAAAGATAATGAAATAGCTGATCATTTGCTTAGAATAGAAATAGAAATATTAACTAATTTTGCAAATGAAATTTTAGAAAATTTCCCTGATGAACAGTTATATAATATTGATGAAATGGATGTACCGTGGTATGCTGATATAGTAAATTATATTGTAAGTGATATTCTACCACCTGATATTAAAATCCACAATTAAAGAAATTTATATATGATTCAAAATACTATTTTTGGGATGACTCGTATTTATATAAATAATGTAAAAATCTAATCATTAGAAGATGTGTGTCTTATGAAGAAACTCAATCAAATAATTGAAAGATGTCATGATTCTGAATTTAGAGGACATTTTGGAACAAATAGAACTGCATCTAAGATTTTGCAAGCTGGATTTTATTGGCCTACCCTTTTTAGAGATGTTAATGAATATATTAAAACATGCGATATATGTCAATGAGTAGGAAATATTTCTAAGAGAAATGAAATACCTCTAAATTACACATTTGAAGTTGGAACTTTTTATGTGTGGGGATTAGATTTTATGGGACCATTTATGCCTTCATTTGAAAATTTGTATATATTACTTGTTGTTGATTATATGTCTAAATGGATTGAAGCTACTGCTATACTCAGATGTGTTGCTCAGAGTGATTCTAAAATTTTAATTAAAAATATTTTTACAAGATATGAAATACTGAGAGTAATTATTATTGATGGAGGATCTCATTTTAGGAATAAGAGAATCAAAAAATTGATTAAGAAATATAACATTATGCATAGATTCTCTACTACTTATCATCCTCAGACTAGCAATCAAGTAGATATATCAAATCGTGAAATAAAATGAATTTTAGAAAAAGTGGTAAATCCTTATAAATTGGATTGGTCTGCTAGATTAGATACTGCATTATAGACATACAGAATTGCTTATAAGACTCCTATAGGAATGTCCCCATATAGACTAATTTTTAGAAAAAATATGCCACTTACCAGTAGAATTGGAGCATAAAGTATTTTGAGCTATTAAGGAATTTAATTTTAATCTACAAGATGCTGGTGAGAAAATATTATTGCAACTCAATGAACTTGAGGAGATTAGAGATAAAACATATGATAATGCAAAAATCTATAAAGAGAAAATGAAAACATAGCATGATCGGAAGATTACTAAGACAAAGTTTGAACCTGGACAAGAAGTTCTAATATATAATACAAGATTGAGATTGTTTCCAGGAAAACTGAAATCCAGATGGTTATGACCATTTAAAGTGATTAAAGTTTATCATTATGAAACTTTTGTTATTAAAGACCCTAACAGTGGAAAGATATTCAAAGTTAATGGGCATCGTTTGAAACATTACTTTGAAGAGCACATACTTCAATTTAAAGAAGTTTTAATGTTAAGTCAACCACACTAAACAAATGGTATGTCGAGTTGACGACGTTAAACCAAGCGCTTTGTGAGAGGAAACTCATATATATATGTCCATGTATTACTATTTCTGATAAGTGTTTCATAGATTATTAGAGAATAACCCTACACAATTTAATATATTATAATTTAAGTCAAATATTGATATTGTAGGAAATTTTGAAATTAAATTGAACGAAAAAATGAAAGTCGCAATTTTGGCCACTGGCGCCTATGACACCCAAGTAAACAAACTTCAGCGCCGACAGCGCCAATCAGAAGCTCCTACGACTCCGAGAGTAGTTTGACAGTTCAAAACAAATTTTGGCAGACTTTGGCGGGATTTTGCTCCTTAATGACTGATCCCAATTTTTATATAGAAGGATTTATGAAGTTGACACCACTACAGCACCAAAAACTTGATCCTTGTATAAAAAGTAAGTTGTGTAAAATTTATATAATTATATACAGTTAATAATGGGATTCTACACAAGTATACGTATCATTATCAAGTAATAAAGGACTTTCTATTTAAGCCCCAAATATCGATCACACGGGGAAGGTGTAAATTAGCAATGATGAGTTTTACTAAAAAATTTACACAAAATCAAACGAAATCACTGTCACTAATTTTTAATGTTGAGATATTATTAAAACTAAAATACTTAACTATTAGCAAAATAGAAATGCAAAGTTTAAAATGTAACCACTAATCTACTAACTATGTTTATGTAATGAAGATTTCTTATGTGAAAAAGCATCCTTCCCACTTCAATGAGATTTTGGTGAAATGAGATGAGATAAATTTTTATAATATGTATTGTGCCAAATAGGAGAAATTATAATTTTCTACCCTGATACAGTGCATAGAAAATCATAGGATAATCCTATGTTTAGTCCCTAAATCTGTGGCCATGCTAAAAGGATACCGGCTCCCACCCTAAAGCTCCTACTTCCCTTCACCTGAAGACTAACTCTCGCTTTAGTTTTCAAACACTAAGACCAAATTAGGAATTTTAGCCTGTCACCCGTAAGATTCTCCAATTCTACACCCAAAAAAGAATATTTTCCTATTTATTTGCACTTAATTTCATGAACAAATTTCTCTTCCATGAAATTAAATGTGATCCTCACTCTGTTGTGGAACTCATACTCCATTTCTAGGATCATAAGTTTCACAACATATTTTAATAGTTCAATTGGCCAGATCAAAAAGTAAATTATGTTCGAAGTTGAAAAATCATCACAATTTGTTTTATATTTTAATAATGGCACATCCATGTTATCTCTTAATTTCACCATATCTCAGAGTAGGGAGAAAGATAGAGGGAACTACTCAGACTTCATGAGAAAGGCACAACAAAACACAAATTTCATATATAAAAGAAAGTTCATACAACACTAATAAATAAAGTAAACTTATATGAAACTCTTTCTCAAAGAAAATCCCTTGTAGCCTTTCATTAGAAATGTTGGAAGAAGATAACTCTCACTTTTCTCCTTCTCCAACACTCTTACAGAAAGTTCACACTAAATCTTACCACACAAACTCTAAATTATGAAAGAAAAATCACTAATGAACTCCAATATGGTGGTTGAATTAAGATGGATTATGAAGGATGGCGAAAATGGAGCGTGGTGGAACATTGTGGAGCGAAAAAAAAGGGCCTCCAAAAAATCTTCAAAAATCATCCAAATACATCGAACCTTCTAAAAATGAGGGTTGAACATCCTTTGGCGCCATCGGCGCTACCTTCTTGGTGCCGCCGACTTTGAGTGAATTCACCATCTGTTCTGTTGTTCTGCGCGGTCGACACTACCCTTGGTGCGGTCGGCGCTGAGTACTTCTTCAAAAATGTCATTTTGACTCCGAATTCCATCCTTTTTGCTTACTTTTTTTCTTTAAGTCCTAAAAATCAATAACCTGCAAGAAAACATCAAAACATCTTCCATTAAAGTGCAATATAACCAAAAATAAGTACAAAATATAGGTCTAAGAAATCTATATATTTTTGGTGTATCAAAATCCCCCAAACTTACATGTTACTTGTCCTTAAGTAACTCATCTAATACATAAAAAGATGACTTATGGTAAAGAATTTAACTTCTAGACTTCTATATTTAAGTTCTCTAAACATAATAGTATAACTTTAGAAAAATTCAAAACAACTCCAGTTAAACAAAAGGTGCTAGGATATTCAGTAATTAAGTCTAAGATTTTTGATCCTCTATTTCTTTCAAGAAAAAGTACAATTTGTCATAACAAAGTCACTTAGAAAATTCATACAAAAAAGAACTTTACAAAAATTTATTAATCATACAGCTAACTGTCGGCTATATTTTTGGTTGGAGGAGTTGATCGTAAGAAGCTGTCNGGACATTTTAATATATATATATATATATATATATATATATATATATATTTAGTTTTAGAAAAATATGAAATCTAACTAACCCCATATTTTTCATAGTTTAAATGAAAGAGCGTTGTACCTCAAATCCTAAATCTATCCTGAAGGGTAAGCATAAGACCAGAGGATGAGGTTCGATTAAATAAACTAAGGAATATATGACATCAGTTTGGTCTGCGAAACCTTTGTATTTGCTGAAAAGTTCCCCTATTTAATATAAAGAAATAAATAAGGTTTATATTAAGCTTGGTTCGGACAAGCTTCCTATAAGGGCAAGCCCCTATAGTTAATTACATCTTAAATTACCAAAGTCACCTCGGACATGCTTCCTATAAGGGCAAGCCCCTATAGTTAATTACATCTTAAATGACCAAAGCGAACATGCTTCCTATAAGGGCAAGCCCCTATAGTTAATTACATCTTAAATGACCAAAGTCACCGGCTTCCTATAAGGGCAAGCCCATATAGTTAATTACATCTTAAATGACCAAAGTCACCTAAGAAATATAAGGGAAAGCCCCTATAGTTAATTACATCCTAAATGACCAAAGTCACTTAAGAAGACTCGTATTTAATATAAAAGATTAAATAGGGTTTATATTAAGCTGGGTTCGGACATGCTTCATATAAGGGTGCCCCTATAGTTAATTACATCTTAAATGACCAAAGTCACCTAAGAAGACTCTCGATAAAAATAAGGAAATATTATCTTCAAGGAGTTTCAAAGGATAGGAGTTTTTAATGAGATTGAACGTAGAGGTGTGAAGGGAGATTGGTTTAAATTTGAAACATTTTGCTGTAGAGTCCAAAGAAGGAAGAACTATGAGGTGTGAAAGGGGATTGGTTCAAATTTGGAACATTTTATCGTAGAATCCAAAGGAAGAAGAACTAAAGAGATGTCATGGATCCAGAGGAGAACCTCGGTGACTTCCCAAGTTATCCTAATGTTTGGCTTCATTTCTGAGGAGAAATATTTAGCTGTTTCATCCTGTCAATTTTATTAGTTAGGGCTTACATTAGTGTGAAACTATCACACAAATAGCCTGGAAAATATGAGGATTTA
The DNA here is from genome assembly GCA_002079205.1 of Phalaenopsis hybrid cultivar. Lineage (NCBI taxonomy): Eukaryota > Viridiplantae > Streptophyta > Magnoliopsida > Asparagales > Orchidaceae > Phalaenopsis > Phalaenopsis hybrid cultivar. The sequence continues at coordinate 539,997 of JXCR01144253.1, read as the reverse complement.
GGTCGTGTCAAATGACAACCTCAGAATCTTAAGACGAGTTAGGGCTTATATTGTGCAACAGGGCTATGCAAAAGCCTAAATATAAGGTGAGGATTTACGTTGCATAAGCAAGAAACCTCAAATTATTATGGCTTTGTTGTTTATATCTAAAAAAGGAAGATTGGTTTAGCTAGGGAAGACATATTTTGCTGTTGAAAATGGTCGTGCTGCCCACCATGCTAGCTCCAAGCTCCTTGCCGCGACTAGTTTGAGTTTTCAACTATGTCGAGTTATGATGTCAAATCAGGTGGCCTATGGTTAAGTTCTTTAAATTTTATGGGGGCATGTTAAAGTTGATTAGAGCGACACCGGTTAGGATCCTATGGTTTCCTCATTCCAGAACCACTATTTTCTATTGGATTCACTTAATCCAAATAAACATACTAAACTCAACTTAATGAGTTCCATAATTTTATTTAGATCATGGGAAGTCTCGTTAGCAACCGTGGGTTACCTCCTCCAAGGAATTCCTGATCATCCGATAGAGACATCTTAATTTAGTTGAAATTGTAGTTTTGTGTGTTGTTTGTGTTAAATTTTTGAGTTGTTTTATATTTTAAATGTTGTGGCGATGAATTTTATCTTGGTTGATTTTAGTTTTAGTTTTGGTTTTGTTTTTGTGGCTATCCTGATAATTTTAGTTTTTATGCAGGGTGGCATCGTTGTTTAGCATGCAAGTTTGTATAAGCATAAAAGTATAGCATAAAAGTACAAGAAAGACGACGCTGAAAACTGTAAAAGCGTACCTAACGAGTCTTCTTGTTCCACCACCTGAAACTTAGAAGGCATGTTAAGGCAGTTCATGTAGAGGCAAAAAAAGTAAGGTTTTGGTAGTTTTACTAACCTTATGTCATATCTTGGTGGGTCCTTAGGAGTTTAATTAAGGATGATTTTATCAAGCAAAACATATTAAATTTAGTAGATCTCCGAGGTATCCAACAGATCTAGAGAAAGAAGCAGGTCCGTGCTACTCTCTCGCTGCCTGGTGGAAAATCCCGAGTTCTTTTAAACATATTATGTTGCTTAATAATTCATCCTGTAAATACCCTAAGTTCTTAGTGAGCATTAATGTCTCAATTATCCTTAAGAATAAGGTAATTATCACTCGTAATTCAATTTAAGAATTACGTGGGTGAAGAGCCTTAAAGAGACAAGTTTAAGAGTCTTAGCCAAATTTTGACTTGGGTTTGTAGTGTTTGAAAGATGTTTTAAATTTCAATGATGTTTACTTTTCTAATCCTTATTTAAATAAAACTTGATTTAGCCTGAGTCACTACTAAGCCCTTAAGATTTTGGTGAGTGTCTTAGTCATTACAAATTAAATTGACTTATAAGTGATGGTGATGATTCATATTTTTTTATTTTTTGTTCATCAAATAGGGGTATTAAATTAGTGAGTTACTAACACCCAAAATCATACCCCTAAATATAGGATCATTTAATCGGCTAGACTCCCAAATTTATGTAATTTAAGGAAATTGCAAATTTATCCTTTTTAATTAGGACAAGTGAGGTTGGTTTCTATCAGTTAACCCCTTGTGTTTCAAACATCCAAATATGTTAATTAGAATCAAAGATTTCCCATTTCCCTTTCTAAGATTAGGCCTAAATGTTAATTAAGATAAAATTTCCAAAATTACACCTTTGCCCCTAAGGCTCTATCACTTCATAATTCATCAAATTTAATCCAAATGACTTTAGAATTTTTATCCGGCCTCACTCATGGGTCAATTAAGACATCATAGGAGAAACTGTGATTTTTTTAAATTTAATTTATCAATATAATTATTTTTAATGCAAAAATAGGATTTTTCAAAGAAAATTCCTAACTTGACCAAGGTAAATCTTAATCCCTTAAAATTTTTATTAAAGGTAGGCTTAGACCAGAGAAGCCTTTGGACCAAATTTCATGATTTTTTTTTATTTTATTTGAATTTTAAGAATTAATTTAATTTATGGGGTGTTTATTAATTATAAAATATTTTAAATGTGGAAAATAAAGTTTTATATTTTTATAAATTCTCCATGATATCAAGAGACACAGAGAAACAAATCTTACATTTTTTTTTATTTTTATTTCAATTATTGGAATTATTTTGGTAAAAAAACCATTTTTAGCCTTAAAAAAATATTTTAAGCTTCAAAATTCAATATATTTATTTAGAAAATCAGGAAAAATATCTCAATTATTCCTAAGTGCTTAGGAAGCAATTTAGAACATTTTCATGAATTTAATTAATTTTGTGATTTTTATAATTTTTTAATTATTTAAATATTTAAAAATTGGCTAAAAATCAAGTTTTTATTTTAAATACCATTTTATTTTTAGAAAATACCCCTAAGCACATATAACTCAAAAAATAAGTTTTTATAAATTTTCAAGTTAAATTTTAATTATTAAGAATCATTTTAGTGCCAAAAATGTCATTTAACTTGAAAAATCAATTTAAGTTACCAAATGAACTCCAAATATTTTGAAATTTTTATGGGGTGTTCTTTAGACTTTTAGTGGAGATTAAAGATTAAGTCATTTAGTTGTTTATGTTACCCAAAATTAATTTTCTTTGTATTTTAGGGTTGGTGAAGATTAAGTGCATTCTTAATGACTTAACTCATGAAAGTTTTTCCAAGGAGTCCTCTGGTCATAGTGAACCTTCCAAAATTTTCTTGGAATTTTCTAAGCAACATGCTAATTATCGTGATTAATTTATTCAAATAATAGACATAAACTTCACAAAATATGGATATCTGTCTAGGGACCTCCTCTGACTTTGGAAAATTCAGAGGATGTTCTCTAAGACAGAGGCAACAACATGCTAAAATTTCAAGCCATGGTGATATTACTACATGCATGAAGAATCAAAACATTCAAATCAATGTTTAATTAATTAAAAATAAAATATGCATCAAATGGACTCCAAATCATTTCCACATTGTTCTCCTCCGTTCACTGAGCAAGAGGTTATTTTTATTTTATTTTTATGATTTTTCTATATCAAGATATGAATTTTTAAAGCTAGGGCTATTTATTTAAATAATAAAATCCCTATTTTTCTATTTAAACGCGCAGTGCTGACTGTATCCTTGGCAGCTACAAAGGCACACGTGGCGCACTCTAGTTGAACGCCACCATCCACATAGCCGCTGACTCGGCCCGTGATTCATGTAAGGAAGCGCTGTCCGACTCGATATCCTCCATCCATTCGATACATGCGCGATCAGACGACTCCCTATCATCATCCCCGATAGAGTGATCCCATGACCGTCCACACTAAAACCCTAAGATCTTGTCCTATACTCAGCCAAATCACTTCGGGTTTGATTCTATGGACTCGTCTAAGTGAGACGAACATATCCATATGGTAATCATACAATTAGATCAAGCCTAATAAAATGGAGAATCAAAATAGGCTCGGGAGGAAGAGGAGATCAATACCTTGGCTCTGAGAAGTGAAGCTTCGATCAAAGGTGCTCGACAGGTTTGTTGGGGTCCAAGGAGGCTAGGGATTATACCTCTGGCTGTGGTGCAAAGCCTAGGTAGGAATTCGACCAAGCCTGATTTCAGGTGTTGGTTTAGAGCTATGCTAGGGGCTCTGTGGAAGGGGAATTTGATGGGGCTTTTCCTTCTCTCACTGTGGTGAAAGTGCGGGTGAGTTTAATTTGCTTTTTGTGGAGTGTAAAGATGTAATGAGCTCTATCCTAGTTTTGGGCAGAGATTCAAGCTCAAAATTGGGCTCCGACAAGGGGATTCAGGGCAATGTGGTGGTTGGATTGCACTGAAGAGGTCTCAAAGATGCTTTGGGATTGATTTGGGTAAGTCTCTTAGAGGAAATTTCAGCACACCTCCCATGCCATGGAGGTGATTTTTTATAAAAATGGTTAAGGGGTGGCTCTCAAGGCCAATGTTTGGGTGTATTGTGATGCTTAAGTGGAGGGCAAAGGAGCTCTATCATTTGATTTGGGTGAGGTGGCCTCTAGGTTTGATTTGGGTGAAGTTCAAGAGGAGGTTTCCCTCATTTTTGGCTTCTCCGGTGACTAGGTCGGCCGGCCATGGCAGGGGGAGGTAGCTAGGAGCTCAGAGAACCCAGGGGAATATGTCACAACAATTTATTGTAATGAGGTATTGTTTTGGCAAAGATATCTTAAGCCTAAGCAAAAATGTAAATCAAATCCCTTAATTTAAGGGACCCTTGGTCCATGCTCATCTAGCTTGGGTTAGATAGTTTTTTTCTCAGTCTTAGGGTCCAACTAATGGCTGTGGTGAAGTTAATTCGATGGCTTTGGGGTGGTTAGGCTACATTTAGTGCATGGGTCCAAGTGGGTGCAAATGACCAAAACTTGGGTTTGGGCTAGGATAGCCATGTCAATTTGCCTAATTAATTTTTGCATTTGGTGTAGGTGATTTTAAGGAACAATTTTGGTGAAAGATGGAAAGGGTTTTGAGTTCAATTGGGGGGGTCAATTTGAAGGATTTTGGAGATTTGGTCAATTTGGGCATGTTGGGCTAGACTTGGGTCTAGATTGGGTTAGCCTTGGGCTAATTCCAAATTGATTATTGAAAATGGTCAATAAGAATGCCATGAAGAGTTTTCAACATGATTTAGGTGCCAATTTTTGGGTTAAGGCAATTAATTTGGTGAAATTTGGGGACATAGTCAATTTGGGCAAAATTTGGGGCTTTTTTGGACTTGGGTTGAAATTAAGTGAAATTGAGGTTTCATCAAGGCCAATTGAAGGTCAAGTTTGATTTTTAGGAATATTATGAAGAGTTTACAACATAAATTGTGGCCAATTGCCTCCCGAATTTTCAAAACCTTGATCCGGAATAACTTTCTTATTTTCTTGAAGACTATGAAATCGAGCACTAGCTTTAAAGCTAACAAACTTTTGTTCATCATATTCTACTTTTCTTTTGCTCAATCTAGGTGCCATAGGAAATCTATAAAAAATTGATAAAAATCCAAATAAATTCCAAAATTCTGAAAATCAAAATGTAAATTACTTTAAACTTAAATCCACTAAGTAAGAGTTCTTCACCAAAGCATTTTCTCAAAATCTCTAAAAAAAACCCAAAATTTTTGGATCTAGGCAATGTGAGAAAAATCATTGGTGAAGATAAAAAATTTTTACTTTAAAGTGTAGCTCTTACCTAGAGAAGATGAAATCCAAAGTTCCTTTGCCTCTAAATTGCCTCAAATCCGCCCAACATCAAGCCCTAGGTGTGAAAACCAAAGGTTGATGGTGACTTTAGGGGTAAAAATGGAGGTTTGCTGTGAAAATCGTGAATTAAAAGGGGTTAAGACCTGTTCTCGGGTTGAGGGCGCCGTTGACGCCAGTGTCAGCGCCGTCGGCGCTGAAGGCTCGAAATTTTCATTTTCGATTTTTTAAATTTTCAATTTCCTTTCAATTTACTCTGAAGTTTTTTTTAATGTTTTTAAACACAAATTTTTATCTAACAATAGTTCACAAATAAACATTTCACAAACAACAATGAACTAACTTTTATATATGAAAATATACTTTTTACAAACACATTTCACAAATCACACATTCATACCTATTAAGAAAATTAATCATAAATCAGCGTCGAAATTAAGCCACAACACTAAACGCTGACACAAAACTATACACAGAATCAAAGTTCAGAATTCTAAAGAAAAAATAAACCAAACCAAAACAAATCCAATCCAATCCACATAATTACATTAAATACATAAATATTCTTAAGCAAGTAGAGAATTCAAAGTGTTCAGTCATTCCACTTCACCTTCAGTGCTTTCACCTCCTCTAATGTTTCCATGGATTGGTAATGAACATATACGTTGTAGAAGGATCCGTACGGGAATTGATCTGCGAATTTTCTTCAATCCACCCATTTTCTTTAAACATCCAAACTAATCCTGCTTTAAAAGTTCCAGTATGATCAAAAATTTCTTTCATTCTCCAATCTAGGTGATCAAAAAGGTATTTAAGATCTCCCACTTCATTCATAATACTCTGAAGTTCCCTTTCAATTTTCTTCAATTTCTTCTCTAAAGCAAGCAAACTTCCTACTGGTGGTGGTATTAATGGAGTTGAAGCATGTGAAGAATGATCCATAATAGCATTTAGTGCTTCATTTCCATTACCAACATACTGATCATCAATCGGGATCATGGGCTCCCATGGTAGTAAAACTTTATCCCAACTTTCATATGACACTTAGGATTGACTGCAAATCAGAAAAATTGTAGAAGGATGCCCAAGTCCATAAATTGGCCCATTCATAATGATACCCATTATAGATTTAAATATAATTGAACCTATATCAATAGGTTTTTCCATTTGAATACAAAAGTTTAAAATAACACTTTCTTTGGTGACTCTACTGATCTTCATAGTAGGCAGTAATTTTGCACAAATAAAGAAATGACACTGCTTCAAAATTAGATTAAGTGATGAAGCAGGAAAACTATTATATCCTTCATCTCCTACTTCCCACATATCACTTTTATTCGTAAGAAGATTATAAACAACTTGCATCAAATCTCGCATAGGAATGAAATTTGGATAATGACAGATTGGAACATTTTCTATCATATACAATTCATTAATCCTCGCAGGAATAAATGGTACAGCCTTACCTCGTACGAAGACAACTTCTTAGGTAATTCCATGTAGGTTTGCATAGAACTCCTTCACTACAGGCACAATAACAACAGCGGTAGTATAACACAGAACTTTCCATCGCCTTTGCAGAATGATCTTGTCAATCGGAGCACTTGGATTGATCAATCCATGATTAGCAAATTCTCTTTCCTTGATCAATCTCTTCTTCGTAATAACTTTATCGTATAATCTCTGCGTGTTGAATCTAATAAACTTTCTTCTATTAAAAACTCCATACCTTGAAGTATTTTTGGAATTGGAAGCCATGGAATCCGAAAATAGGAAATTTCTAGGCATCTTAGAAAGTTTTTAGGACTTTAAAAACACCTCCCAGCAGTTATTATGGAGCGAAATTCTGCCAAAGTCCGCCAAAAGTCGTATGAACCATCAAACTGCTCTCGACACCATCAGCGCTCCCGATTGGCGCTATTGGTGCTGATGTATATTTTCTTAGGCGTCGTCGGCGTCGGTGCTAGTGGCCAAAATTTTGCGACTTTCATTTTTGTTTAATTTAATTCTAAATTTTTCTCCAATACCAATATTTGATTTAATTTATAATCAATGCAATTGTGTAGGATTGTTATTTACTAATATATAAGACACTTATTAAACAAAATAGTAATACATAGACATGTAAGTATGAGTTGCCTCCCACAAAGCGCTTGGTTTAACGTCGTCAACTTGACACACCATTTGTTTAGTTGAGTTGATTTAACATTAAAACTTCTTTAAATTGAGGTATGTGCCCTTCATAATAGTGTTTCAGATGATGCCCATTAAATTTAAATACCTTTCTAGTGTTAGGATCTTTAAGAACAGCAGTTCTATAATGATAGACTTTAATCACTTTAAATGGTCATAACCATCTGGATTTCAGTTTTCCTGGAAAAAATCTTCATCTTGTATTATATAATAGAACTTCTTGCGAGGTTCAAATTTCTTTTGATCATGCCATATTTTCATTTTCTCTTTATAAATTTTTGCATTATCATACTCTTCATTTCTTATTTCCTCAAGTTCATTGAGTTGCAATAATCTTTTCTCACCAACATCTTTTAGATTGAAATTAAATTCCTTAATAGCCCAAAATGCTTTATGTTCTAATTCTATAGGTAAGTGGCATGTTTTTCATAATATCAGTCTGTATGGGTACATTCCTATAGGAGTCTTATAAGAAGTTCTGTATGCCCATAATGCAGTATCTAGTCTAGTAGACCAATCCAATTTATAAGGATTTACAGCTTTTTCTAAAATACGTTTAATCTCACGATTTAATATCTTTGCTAGACCGCTAGTCTGAGGATGATAAGCAGTAGAGAATCTATGCATAATATCATATTTCTTAATTAATTTTTTGATTCTCTTATTCCTAAAATGAGATTCTCCATCAGTAATAATTACTCTCGACATTCCATATCTTATAAAAATATTTTTAATTAAAAATTTAGAAACACTCCGAGCATCACATCTGGGTACATCAATAGCTTCAATCCATTTGGACATATAATCAACAGCAAATAATATTTATAAATTTTCAAATGAAGGCATAAATTGTCCCATAAAATCTAATCCCCACACATCAAAAATTTCAACTTCCAATGTGTAATTTAGAGGCATTTCATTTCTTCTAGAAATATTTCCTACTCGTTGACATCTATCGCATGTTTTAATATATTAATTAACATCTTTAAAAATAGTAGGCCAATAAAATTAACTATATGCAGTTCTATTTGTTCCAAAATGTCCTCCAAATTCAGAATCATGACATCTTTCAATTTCTGTTGAGTTTCTTCATAAGACACACATCTTCTAATAATTAGATCTTTACATTGTTTATAAGTCTTCTGAATCATATATAAATTTTTTTAATTGTGTATTTTTTATATCAGGTGGTAAAATATCACTTACAATATAATTCACTATATCAGCTTACCACGGTACATCCATTTCATCAATACTATATAACTGTTCATAGGGAAATTTTCTAAATTTTCATTTACAAAATAATTTAATATTTCTATTTCTATTCTAGACAAATGATCAGCTATTTGATTATCATTTCCCTTTCTATCAATCATGGTAAAACCAAACTCTAGCAATAGAAGTATTCATCTAATTAATCTTGGTTTAGCATCATTCTTTTACATTAAATATTTATTAGCATAATGATTTGTATGCACTATACATTTAGCTCCAATTAAATAAGGTCTAAATTTATCAAAGGCATAAAAAATAGCTAATAATACTCTTCCAATAGTAGTATAATTGATTTAAGCATCATTTAGAGTCTTACTAGCATAATATATAACTTTAAAAACTTTATCGTGCATTTATCCTAATACAGCTCCAATAGCATAATCACTAGCATCGCACATTATTTCAAATGGTTTTTCCCAGTCATGTGGTATTATTATAGGTGCAGTGACTAATTTTTTCTTTAATAATTCAAATACTTTTATGCATTCCTCATCAAAATCAAATTTTGTATCTTTTTTCTAAAAATTGGCATAGTGACTTAGTTATTTTTGAAAAATTTTTATGTAGCGCCTGTAAAAATTTTCATGTCCTAGAAAACTTCTCTCCCCTTTAACACTAGTAGGCGGTGGTAATTTTTCTATAACTTAGATTTTTGCAAGATCTACCTCCGTGCCTTTTTCAGAAATTTTATGCCAAGTACAATAGCTCCTGCAACCATAAATTGGCATTTTGCTCAATTTAACACTAGGTTGATTTTTTCACATACTTACAGAATGTTTTCTAAATTATTAGGACATAACTCAAACAAAGTCCCAAATATAGAAAAATCATCCATAAACACTTCCATTCCATGTTCTATAAAATTGCTAAAAATTGACATCATGCATCTTTAAAATGTTGCAGGTGCATTACATAGTCCAAAAGGCATTCTATGAAAAGCAAATGTTCCATATGAGTTTGTAAATATTGTTTTCTCTTGATCCTCTGTAGTAATTGAAATTTGATGATGACCGGTATATCCATCTAAAAAGTAATAATATTTATTCCCAGCCAATCTATCCAACATTTGGTCTAGAAAGGGTAAAGGAAAGTGATCTTTTCTAGTAGTCATATTTAATTTTCTATAGTCAATACAAATTCACCAACTAGTTACTTGTCTTATTGGTATTAATTCATTTTTCTTATTTTCTTCAACAGTCACTCCTTTCTTTGGAACACAGTGAATTGGGTTTACCTAAGCACTATCTGAAATAGGATATTAAATTCCAGCATCTAACCATTTTAAAATATCATTTTTAACAACTTCTTTCATTATTGGGTTTAATCTTCTCTGAGGATCAGCTTTAGGTTCATATTGTTCGTCTAATAAAATTTTGTGCATATAAATTGAAGGATTGATTCCTTTAATATCTATTAAAGTCCATCCAAAAGCCTTTTTATACTTTTTCAACATTTCTATCAACTTCTGTTCTTGAATTTCAGTTAACTCAGAAGATATAATAACAGGCAATGTAGATGACTCTCCTAAAAATACAGACTTTAAATGGGCAGGTAATATCTTTAATTCAAGTTCAAGTGGTTTAATACTTAATGGAATAAGATTTTTACTATCGTTTTCCAACAAGTCTAGCTTTTTAAATTTACCCTGAATATAATCTAAAACTTCTCCTTTTATTTCATCATCATTCTAAAAAATTTCTTCTTGCTTTAATTTATCTCCACACTCATTCTTAAATTGTTCATTACTCAAATAATCAGCAACTTTCATCCTGAAGCATTCATTATATTTTTCTATTGCAAGATATTTCATAGTTTTTGCTATATTAAAATTTACTTCTTGATCATTAACTCTCATTATTAATTCTCCTTTTTGCACATCTATTACATCTCTTCCTGTTGCAAGAAAGGGTCTCCCTAAAATAATAAGAATCTCTTTATCTTCCTCCATATCCAATATTATAAAATCTCCAGGAAAAATAAATTTATCCACTTTTACCAGTACATCCCTTATAACTCCTTTCAGATAAGTTATTGATCGATCAACTAAATGAAGAGTTACAGTACTAGGAGAAATTTCTCCCAAATCTAAACGTTTAAAGATTGATAAGGGCATAAGATTGATACTCACTTCTAAATCACATAAAGCTTTTCCATAAAACTTTTCACCAATTGCACAAGGTATAGTAAAACTACCAGGATCTTTTAATTATTCAGGAAGCTTTTTCTGAATAATAGCACTATACTCTTCACTGAGTGCAACAGTCTCATAATCTGTAAACTTTTTTCTTATTTAGTACATCCTTCATAAATTTCACATAACTTGGCATTTGTTCCAAAGCTTCAACAAAAGGAATATTAATTGTTAGCTTCTTAAGGATTTCTAAAAATTTTGTAAATTGTTTATCTTTATTTTTTTGCTTCAGTCTTTGAGGAAACAGAGGTAATGGTTTTTCTAAAGGAACTTGTGTTTGTTCATTTTTCATGTTGATCATTTCCCATTTGTTCCTTTTCTTCATCAACTTTAGTTTCTCTTTGGATCCTTGTTTCAAATTTGTTTCCACTTCGTAATTGAATAGCTTTAATTTGCTCTTTACTTTGATCTTTTGGATTAACTTCCACAGTACTCAGAAGAATTCCAGAAGGTCTGTTACTAAGTGTAGTAGTAATATGTCCTAATTGATTTTCAATATTTATAATAGCAGCCCCTTGATTCTATATTTGATTTCCCATATTCAACATCACTTCTTCCATCGTTAACTTTTTTTCCTTAACTTGTGGGTTAGGATTAGAGTTAAATCTTGGAGGATAAGACTTGAAGGATAAGAAGGTCGAAAATTAGGATTTCCTTTATTGTTCAGATTTCCGGATGAATACATCGAATTGTTATAATTATTCCAATTGAAATTAGGGTGATTTTTCCATGCAGGGTTAAAATAATTAGAATAAGGATTGTTATTTTGATTATTTATAGCATTTAAAGTTTTATAAGATGGTTGAGTATCAATAACCCATCTTAGTGAATTTTCCTCTATTACTAGGGGTATTTGAGAATAGTTCACTCCTATTTGATCAATCTTTTTATAAATAATAGCAATTTGAGATGCCAAAATAGACATTGCATCAGAATCATAAATATTGGCTACTCTCTTAGGATTTACCCTTTCAGAGGGCCATTGAAAATTGTTAGTAGCCATTTCTTCAATTAAAGAATATGCTTCATCAAAAGGTTTTGACATTAATGATCCGCTCGTAGTAGAATCTATAATAGATCTTAATGATCCTACTAATCCATTGTAAAAGGTTTGAATTATTAACCAATATGGCAAAGCATGGTGTGGACATTTTCTAAGAATATCTTTAAATCTTTCCTAGGCTTCATATATCGATTCCCCTTCAAACTGACAAAAAGATGTAATATCATTTCTAAGCTTAACAGTTTTCGAGGGTGGAAAATATTTAGCCAAGATTTTTTGTGATAGCTCTCCCCAAATTCTAATAGATCCAAGTGCTAATGAATTTAACCAAGCCTTGGCTTTATCCCTTAATGAAAAGGAAAAAGTCTAAGCCTAACATCATATTTAAATGTAGCACAAATCTCAAGAAAACTAGCAAGATGTAAGTTAGGATCTTCAGTAAGTGATCATCCAAACTGATTATTTTGTACCATTTGGATAATAACAAGTTTAATCTCAAATGAATTAGCTGCAACATCAGGATTTTGAATAGTTAAGTGAAGTTCATCTGCTGTCGAATTCACATAATCTTTTAAACGTCTTTGTCGATTGTCATTTATTAGATTTTCTAAATTATTTTCCATTTCTTTTAATTTTTTAATTTCTTTTTGTTGTTTTCAAAATTTTCTAATAGTACGTTCTAACTCTAAATCGTAAGGTACTAAGCCTTCAGATTCAATATTTCACATAAACAAATAAAGTAAGCAAAGTAAAATCCATTTTTAGATTTTTGAATTTTTTTGTATTTTTATATATTTTTATAGTATATATATTATCTCTAATTTTCCTAATTTATCAAAACTATTTAATTTAACTAAATTTAACCGTTAGCTTCCCCACACAATGACGCTAAAAACTTGATCTTGATTTTTATATAGAAGGATTTATGAAATTAACACCACTACAACGCCAAAAACTTGATCCTTGTATGAAAAGTAAGTTGTGTAAAATTTATATAATTATATACAGTTAATAATGGGATTCTACGCAAGTATACGTATCGTTATCAAGTAATAAAGAACTTTCTATCTAAGCCTCAAATATCGATCCCACGGGGAAGGTGTAAATTAGCAATGATAAGTTTTACTAGGAAATTTACAAAAAATCAAATGAAATCACTGTCACTAATTTTGAATGTTGAGATCTTATCAAAACTAAAATACTTAACTATTAGCAAAACAGAAATTCAAAGTTTAAAAAGTAACTACTAATCTACTAACTATGTTTATATAATGAAAATTTCTTATGTGAAAAAACATCATTCCCACTACAATGAGGTTTTGGTGAAATGAGATGAGATAAATGTTTATAATATATATTATGCCAAATAGGAGTAATTATAATTCTCTACCCTGATACAGTGAATTGAAAATCATTGGTTAATCCTAGGTTTAGTCCCTAAATCCATGGCTAGGCTAGGAGGATACCGACTCCCACTCCAGAGCTCCCACTTCCCTTCACCTGAAGGCTAACTATCGCTTTATGTTTTAACCACTAAGACCAATATAAGGATTTTAGTCTCTCATCCTAAAGATTCTCCAATTCTACACCCAACAAAGAATATTTCCCTATTTATTTTCACTTAATTTCATAAACAAATTTCTCCTCCATGAAATCAAATGTGATTCTCACTTTGTTGTAGAACTCATACTCCATTTCTAGGATCATATGTTTCACAACATGTTTTAACAATTTAATTGGCCAAATTGAAATGTAAATTAGGTTTGGAGTTGAAAAATCATCACAATTTATTTTATATTTTAATAATGGCACATCTATGTTATCTCTTCATTTCACCAAATCTTAGAGTAGGGAGAAAGATAGAGGGAACTACTCAGACTTCATGAGAAAGACAAAACAAAACACAAATTTTATATATAAAAGAAAGTTCATATAACACTAATAAACAAACCAAATTAACTGCAACTCTTTCTCAAAGCAATTCCCTTGTAGCCTTTCCTTAGAAATGCAGGAAGAAGATATCTCTCACTTTTCTCCTTCTCCAACACTCTTACAGAAAGTTTCACACTAAATCTCACCACACAAACTCTAAACTATGAAAGAAAAATCACTAATGGACTCCAATGTGGTGGTTAATGAAGATGGATTATGAAGAATGGCGAAAATGGAGTGTGGTAGAACGTTGTGGAGCGAAAAAAGAGTCTCTTTCCTGATGAATTTCGGCCCCAAATAAAGCCGAAGGTCGGTTATCCAAGAGATGCCTCCAAAAACTCTTCAAAAATCTTCCAAATACATCGAACCTTCTAAAATCGGGGGTTGAACCGCCTTTGGCGCCGTCGGCACTACCTCTGGGCACTGCCGGCGCTGAGTAAAGTCACCATCTGTTTTATTATTCTGCGCCGTCGGCACTACCCTTGGCGCGGTCGGCGCTGAGTACTTCTTCAAAAACATCATTTTGACTCCAAATTTCATCCTTTTTGCTTCTTTTTTGCTTTAAGTTCTAACAATCAACAACCTGCAAGAAAACATCAAAATACCTTCCATAAAGTGTAATATCACCAAAAATAAGTATAAAATATGGTTCTAAAAATGCATATATTTTTGGTGTATCAATAACCGTCGGGAGGTATTTTTAATGTCCTAAAAATTGCTTTGTAAGCTAAAAACGTCCTATTATTGAATTTCATGGCTTCCAATTCCAAAAATACTTCAAGGCATGGAATTTTCAATAGAATAAAGTTTATTAGTTTTGACGCACAGAGATTATATGACAAAGTTATTACGAAGAAGAGATTGATCAAGGAGAGAGGTTTTGTTAATCATGGATTGATCAATCCAAGTTCTCTGATTGATAAGATCATTGTGCAAAGACGATGAGAAGTTCTGTGTTATACTACCGCTGCGGTTTTTGTACCTGTAGTCAAGGAGTTTTATGCAAATTTACATGGAATTACCCAAAGAGTTATCTTCATATGAGATAAAGCTGTACCATTTACTCCTGCGAAGATTAATGAGTTGTATATGATAGGTAACCTTCTAATCTGTCATTATACAAATTTTATCCCTACACAAGATTGGATGCAAGATGTCTACAATTTTCTGACGGATGAAAGTGATATGTGGTAGATACGCGATGAGGGATATATTAGTTTCCCTGCTTCATCACTTAATCCAATTTTGAAGTAGTGGCATTTCTTTATTTCTATAAAATTACTCCCTACTATGAGGATTAGTAGAGTCATCAAAGAAAGTGTTATTTTAAATTACTGCATTCAAATGGAAAAACCTATTGATATAGGATCTATCATATTTAAATTTGTTAAGGGTATCATTACGAATGGGCTAATTCATGGACATGGGCATCCTTCCACAATTTTTTTAATTTGTAGTCATTCCTAAGTGCCATATGAAAGTTGGGAAAAAGCTTTATTACCTTCGGAGCCCATGATCCCTATTGATGATAATTTTGTTGAAAATGGAAATGAAGCATTAGATGTTATCCTAGATCATTCTTCACATGCTTCAACCCATTAATGCCACCAACACTTGGAAGTTCACTTGCTTTGGAGAAGAAATTGAAGAAAATTGAAGGAGAACTTCAAAGTATTATGGATGCAGTGGGAGATCTTAAGTACCTTTTTGATCACCTAGATTAGAGAATGAAAGAGAATTTTGATCATACTGAAACTTTTGAAGCAGGATTAGTCAGATGTTTAAAGAAAAAGGATGGATTGAAGAAAATTCGACAGATCAATTTCTGTACCGATCCTTCTACAATCTGTACGTTCATTATGAATCCATGGGAGATATTATAGGAGGTGAAAGCACTAAAGATGAGGCGGAATGACTGAAGACTTTGGATTCTCTACTAGTTTAAAAATATTTATGTATTTAATGTGATTGTATGGATTAGATTTGGTTTGGTTTGTTTTTACTTTAGAATTCTAAACTTTGATTGTGTGTATAGTTTTTTTGTCAGTATTTAGTGTTGTGTCTTGATGTCGACGCTGATTTATATTTAGTTTTTTTGATATGTGTGAAAGTGTGATTAGAAATTGTGTTTGTAAAAAAGTATTTTTATATATAAAATTTAGTTTGTTATTGTTTGTGAAAATGATTGTTTGTGAAATGTTTGTTTGTGAATTATTATTAGATAAAAATTTGTGTTTAAAAATACTAAAAAAAATTTGGAGTAAATTGAAAGGAAATTGATAATTTGAGAAAAAAATTAAAAAAAAATGAATTTCGGGCCTTCAGTGCCGCCTTCGACCCGAGAGCAATTTTTTACTCCATATTTTCATGATTTTCACTATAACCACCATTTTTACCCCTTAGTCACCTTCAACCTCCGATTTTTGTTCATAGGGTTGGATTGTGGGTGGATTTGAGACGATTTAGAGGCAAAGGAACTTCAAATTTCATCTTCTCTAGGTAGGAGCTACACTTTAAACTAAATGTTTTTATTTTCACCAAGTATTTATCTCACATTGCCTAAATCCAAAAATTTTGGATTTTTTTTGAGAAATGTTAAGAAAATCCTTTGGTGAAGAACTCTTACTTAGTGGATTTAGGTGTAAAACATTTTACATTGTAATTTTTCGAATTTTGGGAATTTATTCGGATTTTTATCAAATTTTTCTTAGATTTCCTATGGCCTCAAGAACAAGCAAAAGAAAAGTAGATTATGACGAGCAAAAATTTGTCAGCTTCAGGGCTAGTGCTCGATTTAATAATCTACTTGAGCATAAAAAAGTAATTCCGGATTGTGGTTTTAAAAATCTAGGAGGAGAAGTTGAACGATTAATTATTGCTCGGCAGTGGGAAAATTTCTATTATTTTACTGCGGATGTGATTATTGGAGTAGTTATGAAATTTTATGCTAACTTTTTGGAGACTTCTGATGATTTTGTTTTTGTTCGTGGAAAATGAGTAGAGTTTACTCCAAGAAAAATAAATGAGTTTTATCAGTTAGAGGATGTTTATGGATGCCAGTATAAATTGTTTTATGCTACAAATGAGGACTTAGATGAGGTGATTTCTTTTCTGACTAGTGAAAAAGGAACTTGGAAAGTGAAGAATGGAGTTAAGGTAAACTTTCCTCTTTCTATGCTTAATGTAGTATCTAAGGCCTGGCATTACTTTATTTCTGGAAGAATGATTCTGACAAACCATCATAGTGAGGTGACCAAGGATAGAGTCATCCTGAACTTCTGTATTCAACAAGTGATGGACATAAATGTAGGATATATTATTTATATGAACACTCGATATATTGTTCTAGGAGAGACCAGTGGTGGTTTGGCACACCCTGCTCTTATTTACACACTTTGTGAGCAGTCAAGAGTTGATTTCAGACCAGATGAGGAGAGGATTGAGCCTCAAAGACCTATTGGGCCTGCAAACATAACGACCTATGAGTCCCATGTTGATTGGAGATCTGGAAGTAAGACCAGGAATATCCCTTCTACTTCTAGGACCCCTACTTCTAGTGACCCTAGTAATAGAGAACTATTGGACCAGATGATAATTCAGCAGAGGGATATTTTGAGGATGGATCATAGGATGCAAAACATAGAAGCCAGAAATGCTCACACAGATGATTTGATTTGACAGAAGTTTGAATATGATGCTGCTTATGATGATGTTTTGGTAAGATACGTGAGGGGTGATTATTCAGTTCAATTTCCTACTCACCCTGTGTCTACTCCACATCAGCAACAGAAGTTAGATGTAGATGATGAAGAAGAAGATGACTGGTGCTCTTTTTAGGAGTTTATAATTGATTGTACTTTTTGATAGTCTTATTTGTTTTTGTTATATTGTTGAGACAGTTTGTTAGATTTTGAGACTTTGTTGTTATGTTGTGTTGTGAAACTGTAATTTGCAAAACTATTTTTATTTTTGGAATTTAGTTTAGTTCTGTTGTTAGTTTCAACATTTTATTAAATGTATTGTAATTAACTCTTTCTCAGCATATTCTATATCTATTATGGACTATTTAATGTTTTAAGTCTTGTAGCTTTTTCATTTTAGCACTTGCAGTATTTCAGAATTTATTTTCAAAAATCAAAACCTTCAATAAGTATGTCTTTTCTTTATGTATTTAATGTTTTCTTTTACCCTTTGTTTTTAAGTTCTTCATGCTAAATCTATTAGAAACTTATGTTTAGAGGAGAAAGAAAAATTACTTTTAACAAGAAGGAACTTCATTGTATTTGTCCTCATTTAACTATATTTTCAAAAATTTTAAAATTAACATGACCTTTGGTATTAAGGGTTAACTTTAGTTAACTATATTTATGTTTCTAAATATATAGCAAACTTAAGTAAAAATTTTCAATAATAAATGTTAATTCTAGAGACTAAGATATTTGGTATGAGAGAATAGGAATATGTTTTTCTATTTTAAGTAAGAAAATTTGTATTTTTGAAGTATTAAAAATCTTAAAAGATTCATATAAAAAGAAAGGAATTAAACTTTATGAAATCTTTAAGCTAATATAAATTTGTTGGGTCAAGAAATGTAAAAAGTTTTTAACTTTAAGAAGAGGATAGTGAAGTTCAAAATTATTAAAGGCTATCCTGATATAGTAATCCTCACATAAAAAAAAAAGAAGAAAAGGAAAATGGATTGAAAATGATCCTGAAAAGAAAAAGAAAAAGATGTGGGGAGAAGCTTAAGGAGTTGCCTAATTAAAAATCGGCTTCACTTTAATCAACTTAAGGAAGAAGGCTTGGCGACATTTTCTAAACTTTTATTTGAATGTTAGCTTATTTACTAGTAAAGTTTTATGAAGTTCTTTTTCATATGGATATTCTAAGTAACTTTAATATGAAAATTTGCAATTTTTCTTGAAAATAATAGAATAACAGAAATCTTTGACTTGATTATTGAATATTCTTATATCTTTAGTATAAATTGGAATGGTTTTAAAATTTTTTAAAGTTATGCTATTATGTTTAGTGGACTAAAGTATGAAAATCAAGAATTTAAACTCTTTACCATAAGTCATATTTTTATGTAGTAGAGGAGTTACTTGAGGACAAGTAACATGTAAGTTTGGGGGATTTTGATATTAGAGGATTTTGATATACAAAAAATATATGCATTCTTAGACCCATATTTTATACTCATTTTTGGTGATATTGCACTTTAATAAAAGGTATTTTGATGTTTTCTTGCAGGTTGTTGAATTTTAGTGCTTAAACCAAAAAGTAAGCAAAAAGGATGGAATTTGGAGTCAAAATGACGTTTTTGAAGAAATATTCAGCGCTGACAGCGCCGACGGCGCAGACCAACAAAACAGACAGTAAATTTTACTCAGCGCTGACGGCGCCAGGACAACGCCGACGACGCCAATATCGGTTCAGCCACCGATTCTAGAAGGTTCAACGTATTTGGAGGCTTTTTGAAGAGATTTTGGAGGCACCTATTGGAGAACCGACTTAAAGCTCTATATGGGGCCAAAATTCATCAGAAAAAGTGCTCCTTCTTTGTCATTCCTCTTTTTCATTCATCCTCCTACACGCCGTACACTTTTCTATCTTCATTCCACCACCATTTTGGAGTGAACTAGTGAGTTTTCTTTAAGAGTTTAGAGTTTTTATAGTGAGATTTAGTATGAAACTTTCTCTAAGAGTGTTAGATAAGGGGAAATGTGAGGGATATCTTCTTCCCGCATTTCATAGGAAAGACTACAAGGGATTTGCTTTGAGAAAGAATTTTAGAAAAGTGTTGTTTGTTTATTAGAGTTGTATGAACTTTCTTTTATATATGAAATTTGTGTTTTTTTGTATCTTTCTCATAAAGTATGAGTAGTCTCCTTTATATTTCTTCCTACTCTAAGATATGGTGAAATGAAGAGATAACATGGATGTGTCAATATTAAAATACAAAATAAATTGTGATGATTTTTCAACTCTGAACTTAATTTATTTTTCAATCTGGCCAATTGAATTGTTAAAATGTGGTGTGAAACATATGATCCGAGAAATGGAGTATGAGTTCTACAACATAGTGAAGATCACATTTGATTCCATGAAGGAGAAATTCATTCATGGAATTAAGTGCAAATAAATAGGGAAATATACTTTATTGGGTATAGAATAAGAGAATCTTTAGGGTGACAGACTAAAATCCCCAATTCGGTCATAGTGTTTAAAAACTAAAGCGATAGTTAGCCTTCAGTTGAAGGCAAGTGGGAGCTCTAGAGTGGGAGTCAGTATCCTCCTAGCCTAGCTACGGATTTAGGGACTAAACCTGGGATTAGCCAATGATTTTTTATAACACTGTATCAGGGTAGAGAATTAAAACTGCTCCTATTTGACACAATATATATATTATGAACATTTATCTCATCTCATTTCACCAAAACCTCATTGTAGTGGGAAAGATGCTTTTTCACATAAGAAATCTTCATTACATAAACATAGTTTAGTAGATTAGTAGTTATAGTGAAGTAATTTAGTTTTGATAATATCCCAACATTCAAAATTAGTGACAATGATTTTGTTTTACTTTCCGTGAATTTCCTAGTAAATTTATCATCTCAAATTTAAACCTTCCTTGTGGGATCGATATTTGGGGCTTAAATAGAAAGTCCATTATTACTTAATAACAATACTTATACTTGCATAGAATCCCATTATTAATTGTCTATACTTATATAAATTTTACACAACTTTACTTTCTAGGGATCAAGTTTTTGGCGTCGTTGTCGGGGATTAAAATTTTCAAGTAGTGGTGTCAACTTTATAAATCCTTACATATAAAAAATATCAAGATCAAGTTTTTGGCGCCGTTGCCGGGAATTAAAATCTTCAAGTAGTGGTGTCAACTTCATAAATCCTTACATATAAAAAAATATCGGGATCAGTATACTTGCGTAGTATCCCAATATATATTAAGTTAAAAATTTAAATTCTTATTTTCTCTAGGATCAAGTTTTTGGTATTGTTGCAAAGTAAGGAAAGATAAGTGAAAAATATAACCAAATACATTGTTATACTGTTTCATATAAACAGTCGGGATCATGCATCAATTACCAAAAATTCCTTTATGTTAGTAAATTAGTTGTCAACTTCTCCTCAGGTGTTGAATAACCCAATTATACCAAGGGGCACCTTTTGTCCGCTTGAAAACCCACACAACGACCGATCAATGCAACCACCAATCGATCAGTAGATGTCTTTTTTCAAAGGCTAATTTGAACAGTATGTATTCCAAGCTGCCAGAATGAAACAAGGTACTACCTAACTGATAGTTATTTATCATTATAGTAGCTACTATGGCGTAATTTTTGGATTTCTCACCGGTAGATCCACATCATTAAAGAGAATAGGGGGACGAAGATTTTGCTTTGAAAAAGAAGCAACAATGTGTTATTCCCTTGCTCAGAGCCTCTTACGGCCGATTCTTCTAACTGAGTCTTGATTTAGTATAACAAGAACTATCCCTGTAATCTGAATCATGTTTGCTCGGATGGCCTCATTCGAGTGAACTTCTTTAGGGGCTTTCCCCTGCCTTTATGTTTGTGCTCTGGGAGATACAAACTCATTTAGATTTCTAGCCCAAATTAGCTCTTCGATCAGGCTTTGGAGATGTCTGCACTCCTCCATATCATGATCATATTTCTTATGATATTTGCATAATTTATTATACAAAGAATAGCATTGATTCTTATTTTTTAAGCCTTCTTGAAGTACTCTTTATCTTGAATAGCCTCCTCCAACTTTGTCATTGAAACCATCACTTATGTGGGTTTCTATGTTCCTCAGTCTCCAGTTGATTAGTCGTTCGATCGACTTTGTCTTCGGGACCTTACGTCGGTCTCTTTATCACTACAAAATGATTGGCCTTTTTCACCTTTGGGGTGAGGACCATCCTTCTCCCTCTACATGTCATCTCGTAATTTCTTAAAGCTATGCTATAGTCAGATCTTTTGCTTTTTTGATATGGTAGGTGAACATATTCCTCCACCTTGATAGGATCATTGGCCAACTCCAAGAGTCTGACATGACTATCGAGTCATCATAAACCCATCAATTATTAAAATTGTGCACTCCTTAAACCTTGTTCTAGGGCAGCCTTTCCTGTTGCATGCTCCGGATTTTACACTTCCAACTTCTCTTTTTTTATTCGAGTGAAATATGCTCGAAGGCTCTCATTCGATCCCTGCTTGACGTGCCTTTGAGCCTCTAATTCCTTGCGAGGCTTTTTGGTGCTAGCAAACTATGCCTTGAATAGCTTCTTGAAGTCACCGAAGGAAGTACTAATTCCTGTCGGAAGGCCATTCAACCACTTGAAGGCCAAATCCCCAAGTGTGGTATAAAACAATCAACACTTCCGCGCATTAGAGACCTTGAAAAGACATATATTGGCTCAAAAGATGTTATGTGGTAGGCCAGATCACTCCAATCCTTGTGAGGTTCCAAGGATGGAACCATGAATTTCTTGGGTGGCTCAACATCGATGATCTGTCGATCGATGTTAAACTTCCATTCACCCCTCTTAAAGCCCATTGTTATCTTTATACTAGAATTCTTCAACTAATTCGACCCCCTGAGCGTCCGATGGCCTTAGGGCTTAAGTGCTCGAGGGTTTGTTTCTTGAGGAGCTTGTGCTCTCTCCTGAAATCTAACATGGGTCATTTATATCATTTGTCCAACTGTTTGGTTTTGGAGTTTTTGAATTTTTTGCTGCACAAATTCTCTAATGAACTCCGTGTTTGAGGTTTCTCCAAAACTGACACCGAGATTCATAACTAGCACTGAGACCATACTATATTTGTAACTGTTAAAAAAGAAAACACTTACAAACCCGATGGTGTTGTCATTCAGTCGTCTGACAATCATTCAGTCAATTAGAGGGTCTTTAGTCGGCTAGGGAATGTTCCTAGGAGAGTCCTCGGTAGAGGCCCTCCTATCGTTAAAGTGAACCCAGACCATTAAAACACTCTGATATGACAAGAAACTCTCCTCAGACAAATAACATTCTAAGAAGATTGGAAAAATCCAGGGGTACCCTTTGTTCATCTCTATGAAAAACCTCAAAATCATTCGAGGGAGCTACGTGTAACTATCTACCCTTTGAATTGATGCTTCTTGATCTTTGTTCAGCTAAACTTTCATTTAGTCCGCTCATGCTTCCGACCTACGGGAATGATGCTTAACATCTTTATGTTCAACTATCGTCTTTTAGTATCCTTTTAATTAAATCGATTGAATTTTTTTGAGATTTATACCTTCATATTTTTTATGTTGAGAATGCATGTGTGAATTTAAGATTAAATTTACTCAAAATTTTAAAAACAATTACAACATGTTTATGCGAATGGATAAAATAGAAATTTTGCATGTTATTCAACTGCTTGCCTCCGACGCAACGAAAATTGCGAAAGAAGCCCGCTTACCATCCACCAACTATAGCAACAGCTCGAATGGCACGTCGCAGCAGTTTCCTATCCATTTGGACACGTGGATAATCCATATGAGCTCCACGCCTCCTCTTCCTTCAAAGCCAAGTCACCTAATAATGACAGCGATTCTCACCGGCCACCCAACAAAATTCTTAAATAATCAACTCCTACGTTTCACCCACTTTTCCACCACGGAACCCGACCCGATTTGACAGAATCTTATGCATGTGTGTGAAGCTTTTAAGTCACCATAAATTTTGCAGCTTGGTCCAAATTTATTTCATATTTACATTCCAGTATTCTTATTTTGCACTGCTTAACGATTCGTTTTCCTCTAATCGCTTTGACTATATAGCTGACCCGCGCCGCTGCTTTGCCCCATTTCATCAAACAGTTTCTAGGCATCTCTGTTACCTGTAATTCATCTAGGTTTTGCGAGGAGTATGGAGAACGGGAGAT
Organism: Phalaenopsis hybrid cultivar; assembly: GCA_002079205.1. Lineage (NCBI taxonomy): Eukaryota > Viridiplantae > Streptophyta > Magnoliopsida > Asparagales > Orchidaceae > Phalaenopsis > Phalaenopsis hybrid cultivar. The sequence goes on along the minus strand of JXCR01144253.1, from coordinate 516,263 downwards.
TGGAGTCTGCTTTCTGGAACNTTGGTCTTTCAATATCCTTATCCTCTTTTCTCAACTCAAAGTTTTTTTGAAATATATCCTCAAATTCTCTTCTAAGTCTTGGTTCAATAATTTTATCTTGTTCATCATTCAATTCGGGTTTTTCTTGTGATTGAGTTGAATATGAAGATATAGAGACTGGTGGTGTATATGAATTCAACAAATAGGCAGGCTTTAAAATTGTATGAGGTAAATTCATTTTAAGGTCATGAGATTTTCAACAGATGGAATTAAAATTTTACTATTTTTGGTAATGTCCATCATTTCACACCTCTCCTGAACATACATACAGACTTCTTTAAGCGACATTTTAGACTCCNTTTTCCAGATCCAGGGATTCCTACAAAGTCCTCAAATTTAAAATTTTCTTTCAGCTCTTCCTTTTCATATTTATTCATATCATTGTTCCTCATATTTCTTTCTAGATCTAATATTCTTCTAGTAGTTTTCTTAATTTGCATATTAATATCATCATTTNCACTACTTCAAGAGCTAAAAAAGAAAATAACAACTAAATGTAATAGCTTAATAAAATATAACAACAAGTTTGAATTTTATGCAAAATCTTTTCCCTTGCAAAGAAATTTAATCTATGTAGGATTCAAATGAGTTAAGGTAAAATTGAGGTATTATGATAAATAGAAGCTAACCTTCTTCTCTACTCCCTCCTAGTGCTTGCAAAGAACATTAGCTAACTTAAGGTTGTTTCTTTATCATCTCAGCTCCACATCAGTCTTATCTAGCCTCTCAACTTTAGATGCCCCTAGCCTATGCCACTGTAATGACCAAATCCCAGCGTTAGGGTGTAATAAATGAAAAGCCAAATAGATAAGAATCTAGTCTGTCACTTTAGATCTAACCAATTCTACGCCCATCAAAACTTATCTCCTTATTTATTTGCACTCCCCCTTAGGTGATCACAATGGTTTTGCCTAAAATAAAGTGTGGTATCCACTAGTTAGGTGAAATCATAGCCCTCCCAGGTCATTATGTTTTTCAATAGATTTTAACCTCAAAAGTAGCCAATTTGTAAAGTAAATGAAGATTCAGTGAAAATACCATTACATTTTTTAAGAGTAAAAAGAAATCTTTAAATTATTCTCATCCCACAAGATTAAGTTTCATATGCAAGAAGAAAGAAAGTGACATACTAAGAAATCATGGAGATCAGTGCCGACAGCGCCAAGGGTAGTGCCGACGACGCAGACCAATAGAACAAACAATAAATTTTACTCAGCGCCGAAGGCGCCAGGACAGCGCCGACGGCGCCAATGCGGTTCAACCACCAATTCTAGAAGATTTGACATATATTTGGATGCTTTTCAAAGAGATTTTGGAGGTACCTATTGAAGAACCGACTTAAGGCTCTATATGGGGCTAAAATTCATAAAAAAAAGTGCTCCTTTTTTTACATTCCTCGTTTCCAGTCATCGTCCTACACGCCATACACTTTTCCATTCTTATTCCAGCACCATTTTGGAGTCAATTAGTGAGTTTTCTTTAAGTGTTTAGAGTTTTTGTAGTGATATTGAGTGTGAATCTTTCTTTAAGAGTGTTAGAGAAGGGGAAGAGTGAGAGATATTTTCTTCCCGCATTTCCTTGGAAATGCTACAAGAAATTTGCTTTGAGAAAGAGTTTCAGATAAGTGTTGTTTGTTTATTAGAGTTGTATGAACTTTTTTTTATATATGAAATTTGTGTTTTATTGTATCTTGCTTATGAAGTCTGAGTAGTCTCCTTTACCTTTCTCCCTACTCTGAGATATGGTGAAATGAAGAGATAATATGGATGTGCCAATATTAAAGTATAAAATAAATTGTGATGATTTTTCAACTCTGAACTTAATTTACTTTTTGATTTAGCCAATTGAATTATTAAAATGTGTTGTGAAACATATGATCCAGGAAATGGAGTATGAGTTCTACAATAGAGTGAGGATCACATTTAATTCCATGAAAGAGAAATTCATTCATGGGATTAAGTGCAAATAAATAATGAAATATACTTTGTTGGGTGTAGAATTAGAGAATCTTTAGGGTGACAGACTAGAATCTCCAATTCAATCTTAGTGTTTAAAAACTAAAGCGAGAGTTAGCCTTCAGGTGAAGGGAAGTTGGAGCTCTAGAGTGGGAGTCAGTATCCTCCTAGCCTAGCCACAAATTTAGGGACTAAACCTATGATTAGCCAATGATTTGCTATAACACTGTATCAAGGTAGAGAATTAAAACTGCTCCCATTTGACACATTACATATTATAAACATTCATCTCATCTCATTTCACCAAAACCTCATTGCAGTGGGAAAGTTGCTTTTTCACATAAGAATTCTTCATTGTATAAACATAGTTTAGTAGATTAGTAGTTACTGTTTAAACTTTGTATTTCTGTTTTGCTAATAGTGAAGTAATTTAGTTTTGATAATATTTCAACATTCAAAATTAGTGAAAGTGATTTCGTTTTACTTTTTTTGAATTTCCTAGTTAATTTATCATCTCAAATTTAGACCTTCCCCGTGGGATCAATATTTGGGGCTTAAATAGAAAATCCATTATTACTTGATAATGATACGTATACTTGTGTAGAATCTCATTATTAATTGTCTATACTTATATAAATTTTACACAACTTTACTTTCTCGGGATCAAGTTTTTGGCACTATTTTCGGGGATTAAAATCTTCAAGTAGTGGTGTCAACTTCATAAATCCTTTCATATAAAAAAAATATCGGGATCAAGTTTTTGGCGTCGTTGTNAGAATTTCATTATTAATTGTCTATACTTATATAAATTTTACACAACTTTACTTTCTCGGGATCAAGTTTTTGCTGCCGTTGCCGGGGATTAAAATGTTCAAGTAGTGGTGTCAACTTCATAAATCCTTACATATAAAAAATATCAAGATCAAGTTTTTGGCACTATTTTTGGATTAAAATCTTCAAGTAGTGGTGTCAACTTCATAAATCCTTACATAAAAAAAAATATCGGGATCAAGTTTTTGGCGTCGTTGCCGGGGAAGGTAACGGTTAAATTAAATAGATTTGGTAAATTAGGAAATTTAGAGATATATAAAAAAATTAATTAAAAAAAAAAGAAATCCAAAAAGAAATATAATTTTATTCAAGAGTGTTTTTAAGGAATTTGACTTTGCTTTATTTGTTTGTTTATGCGAAATATTGAATATGAATGTTTAGTACCTTACAATTCAAAATTAGAACGTACTTTTAGAAAAATTCGAAAAAAAACAAAAAGAAATTAAAAATTTAAAAGAAATGGAAAATAACTTTGATAATCTAATAAAAGAAAATCGATAAAGACCAATAAAAGATTATGCTAATCTAATAGCAGACAAACTTCACTTGACTATTCAAAATCCTGATGTTGTTGCTAATTCATTTGAGCTTAAACCTTCTATTATCCAAATGATATAAAATAATCAATTTGAAGGAACACCTATTGAAGATCCTAACTTACATCTTGCTAGTTTTCTTAAAATTTGTGCTACATTTAAATATGACAGAGCGTTTTACGATGCTGTTAGGCTAAGACTTTTTCCTTTTTCATTAAAGAATAAAGCTAAAGCTTGGTTATATTCATTAGCACCTAGATCTATTAGAACTTGGGGAGGACTATCATAAAAATTCTTGGCTAAATATTTTCCACCCTTGAATACCGCTAAGCTTAGAAATGATATTATATCTTTTAATCAGTTTGAAGGGGAATCAATATATGAAGCCTGGGAAAGATTTAAAGATCTTCTTAGAAAATGTACACACCATGCTTTACCAGATTAGTTAAAAATTCAAACATTTTACAATGGATTAGTAGGATCACTTAGATCTATTATAGATGTTGCTGCATGTGGATCACTAATGTCAAAACATTTTGATGAAGCATATTCTTTAATTGAAGAAATGACTACTAATAATTTTAAATGGCCCTCTTAAAGGGTAAATCATAAGAGAGTAGCTAGTATTCATGATTCTGATGCAATATTTATTTTAACATCTCAAAATGCTGCTATTTTGAAAAAGATTGATCAAATATGAGTGAACTATTCTCAAATACCCCTAGTATTAGAGGAAAATTCACTAGGACAGATCATTGATACTCAATCATCTTATGAAATTTTAAATGTTATAAATAATTATAATAACAATCCATATTCTAACTATTACAACCCTGCATGGAAAAATCACCCTAATTTTAGTTGGAATAATTATAACAATTCGGTGAATCCATCCGGAAATTTGAACAATTAAGGAAATCCTAATTATCGACCTTATTATCCTATGAGATTTAACTCCAACCCTAACCCACAAGTTAAGGAAAAGAAGTTGACAATGGAAGAAGTAATGTTGAATATGGGAAATCAAATACAAAATGAAGGGGCAGCTATTAGAAATATTGAAAATCAATTAGGACCTATTGCTACTGCACTTAGTAACAGACCTTCTGAAATTCTTCTGAGTACCGTGGAAGTTAATCCAAAAGATCAAAATAAGGAGCAAATTAAAGTTATTCAATTACGAAGTGGAAAATAAGTTGAAACAAGGATCTAAATAGAAACTAAAGTTGATGAAGAGAAGGAAGAAATGATAAGTGACAAAAATGAAAGTGAACAAACATAAGGTCCTTTAGAATAATCGTTACCTCCGTTTCCTCAAAGATTGAAGCAGAAGAATAAAGATAAACAATTTACAAAATTTTTTGGAAATCTTTAAGAAGTTAACGATAAATATTCATTTTGTTGAGGCTTTGGAACAAATGCCAAGTTATGTGAAATTTATGAAGGATCTACTAAACAAGAAAAGGAAGTTTACAGATCTTGAGACCATTGCACTTAGTGAAGAGTGTACTGCTATTATTCAGAAAAAAAGTTCCTGAAAAATTATAAGATCCTGGTAGTTTTACTATACCTTGTGCTATTGGTGAAAATTTTTATGGAAAAGCTTTATGTGATTTAGGAGCGAGTATAAATCTTATGTCTTTATCAATCTTTAAACGTTTAGATTTAGGAGAGATTTCCCCTACTACTGTAACTCTTCAATTAGCGATCGATCAATAACTTATCCAAAAGGAGTTATAGAAGATGTACTAGTAAAATTGGATAAATTTATTTTCCTTGTAGACTTCATAGTATTGGATATGAAGGAAGATAAAGAGATTCCTATTATTTTAGGAAGACCATTTCTTACAACAGGAAGAGATGTAAAGATGTACAAAAAGATGAATTAATAATGAGAGTTAATGATCAAGAAGTAAAATTTAATATAACAAAAGCTATGAAATATCCTGCAATAGAAAAATATAATGAATGTTTCAGGATGGAAGTAGCTGATTATCTAAATAATGAGCAGTTTAAGAATGGTTTGAAGACAAATTGAAGCAAGAAGATTTTTTTGAGAATTATGATGAAATAAAAGAAGAAGATTTGGATTATATTCAGGGCAAATTTGAAGCTTTGGACCTGTTGGAAAACGATAATAAAAATCTTGTTTCTTCAAGTATTAAATCGCCTGAACTAGAATTGAAAATATTACTTGCTCATTTAAAGTATGTATTTTTAGGAGAGTCATCTACATTTCCTGTTATTATATCTTATGAGTTAATTGAAATTGAAGAACAAAAATTAATAGAAATGTTAAAAAGATATAAAAAAGCTTTTGGATGGACTTTAACAGATATTAAAGGAATTAGTCCTATTTATATGCATAGAATTTTATTAGATGAACAATATGAACCTAAAGTTGATCCTATTTTAAAATGGAAGAAGTTGTTAAAAAAAATTTAACAACTGTGTTCCGAAGAAAGGAGTTGCATTTTAAAATGGAAATTTTAAAATGGTTAGATGTTGGAATTATATATCCTAATTGAGACAGTGCTTGGGTAAGCCCAATTCACTGTGTTCCAAAGAAAGGAGGAATGACTGTTGATAAAAATGAGAAAAATGATTTAATACTGACTAAAGGAAAATATGTTGAGATTTTCGTACCTATTTTACACTGATTTTGATGATATTGCAATTTAAACAAAGGTATTTTTGATGTTTTCTTGTAGGTATGATGAATTATGGTCATTGGAGCAAAAAGAAACAAAAATGGTACAATTTGGAGCAAAAACAGCAAGAAATGAGATTTTGCCCTGTCACCTTTCGATAAGTCTTTGGATGCTTAATCTCTTTTACAATTCTTGCATATTTTTGAATAAGATTACACTTTAAAGGAAGGTTGTTTTTATGCTTATTTTGTAGGGCTATCTGTTAGGAACGCAACACAACTAAAATGGGGCGAAACGGAGCTAAAACGGAGCCAAATGGATCGAAACGGTGGAGCTACGCAGTCTGCCCGCCGACGGCGCCAAAACGGCGCCGACGACAAGATTTACCCAAGAAGACCGAAAAATGACAGAAAAACTCGCCGACAGCGCCCTCGAGCCCGTCGACGGCGCTCGGGACGACTATGAACCGACCTTTGGCGGTTATGGGCCGAAATTCAACATATTTGGACGCTTTTTGAAAGGATTCTTGTGGCAACTCTTCATACTTCGTCCCTAATCTTTAAAAGAATGAATTTAGGTTAAAAGAGAGGGATTTTTGTGCAAGGNTTGGGGGATTTTGACCAAAGAAAAATATGTTGAGATTTTCATACTTATTTTACATTATTTTTTATGATATTGTACTTTAAGGAATGATATTTTTGATGTTTTGTAGCAGATATGATGAATTATGATCATTGGAGCAAAACAGATACAAAAACGGTGTAATTTGGAGCAAAAACGAGCAAGAAATGAAATTTGCCCTGTCACCTTTCAATAATCTTTCGATGTTTAATCTCTTTTACACTTCTTACATATTTTTGAATGAGATTACACTTTAAAGGAATGTTTTTTTCATGCTTATTTTGTAGGGCTATCTGTTTGGAACACAACACAACTGAAATAGAGCGAAACAGAGCTAAAATGGAGCCAAACGGAGCGAAACGGTGGAGCTGCGCAGTCTGCTCGCTGACGGCGCCCAAAACGGCGCTGATGGAGAGATTTACCCGAGAAGACCAAAAAATGACAGAAAAGCTCACCGACGGCGCTCGGGACGACTATGGACCGACTTTTGGCGGTTATGGGCCGAAATTCAACGTATTTAGACGCTTTTTGAAAGGGTTCTTGTGGCAACTCTTCAAACTTCGTCCCTACACTTTAAAAAAATGAATTTATGTTAGAAAAAAATGATTTTTATGAGAGGAATGTCAAGAAAAGTGTGGAAAAAGTTTAGAATTTTTATAATAGGAGTAGAAATATAGATTTCTAACTTTTTGGAGAGATTGGAGAGGAGATTTTGAGAGAGTTTGTAAGGGGATGTTCTAGCATTGCATGAATCGGTGGGAGATTTTGTGGGAGAGATATTCATCTTTCTTCAAAGAGAAAAAGCTAAGTATTGTGTTCTTCATTATCTTTTGATTTTTGTAAACACTTATCTAGTGGATTTGCTTTGGTTAAATGAAGTTTCTGTTGTGTTTTCTTTGTGCTTTGTGATGGGCTTCTCTTACTCTCTCTTCTTGTTTGGAAATAATGGTATGGNATCTACGTGAAGAGCAGGAGCGAATGTCGTAGAAGCAGGGAGAGAAGCGCTGGTTAGGAATGCGAAAGGGAAGGGAAGGAGAGACTCCAGGAGTGGCTAGGGATTGTGAATATTTATGCGAGCGACTCCAGGAGCGGCAGGGAGCATTAGCGGCTAGAGATCCAAAGGGAAGGGAAGATTGCGAGCGATTACAGGAGCGGCGGCTTGGGATTGCGAGCGAAGGGGAGGCAGCTAGGGATTGCGAGCGAAGGGGAGGGAGCAGGAGCGGCTAGGGATCGCAAAGTATTTTGTGATTGCTATGAAAGGGCAGCAGTGTAAATCCGGATTAAACGCAGTGAAGATACGCTGAACGCGGGGTTAATGCCGCGGGCGAAATTCTTCGTATTCCCTAAACAGCGTTTTTTAATAAGCTGGCCAAAAATTCTAAACAAACGGTAAGGCGGCGTTTTGAAAAATCCGCCCGCTATTTTAAGCTGTCCCAAACGGGCCCTTAGTGATTAAACATGCGATTAGCCAATGATTTTTTATAACACTGTATGAGGGTAGACAATTAAAATTGCTCCTATTTGACACAATACATATTATAAACATTTATCTCATCTCATTTCACCAAAACCTCATTGTAGTGGGAAATATGTTTTTTCACATAAGAAATCTTCATTACATAAACATAGTTTAGTAGATTAGTAGTTGTAGTGAAGTAATTTAGTTTTGATAATATCCCAACATTTGAAATTAGTGACAGTAATTTCGTTTTACTTTCCGTGAATTTCCTAGTTAATTTATCATCTCAAATTTAAACCTTCCTCATGGGATCGATATTTGAGGCTTAAATAGAAAGTCCATTATTACTTGATAACGATATGTATAATTGCGTAGAATCCCTTTATTAATTGTCTATACTTATATAAATTTTACACAACTTTACTTTCTCGGGATCAAGTTTTTAGCGTCGATGTCAGAGATTAAAATTTTCAAGTAGCGGTGTCAACTTCATAAATCCTTACATATAAAAATTACAGGATCAAATTTTTGGCGTCGTTGCTGGGAATTAAAATCTTCAAGTAGTGGTGTCAACTTTATAAATCCTTACATTTAAAAAAATATCGGGATCATTATACTTGCGTAGTATCACAATATATATTAAGTTAAAAAGTTAAATTCTTATTTTCTCCAGGATCAAGTTTTTGGTATTGTTGCAAAGTAAGGAAAGATAAGTGAAAAATATAATCAAATACATTATTATACTATTGCATATAAACAGTCGGGATCATGCATCAATTATAAAAAATTTCTCTATGTTAGTAAATTGGTTGTCAACTTCTCCTCAGGTGACGAATAACCCAATTTTACCCATGGGCACCTTTTATCCGCTTGAAAACCCACACAACGACCGATCGACGCAACCACCAATCGATCGATAGATGTCTTTTTTCAAAGGCTAATTTGAACAGTAGGTATTCCAAGTTGCTAGAATCAAACAAGATACTACCTAACTGATAGTTATTTATCATTGTAGTAGCTACTATGGCGTAATTTTTGGGATTTCTCACAGGCAGATCCACATCATTAAAGATAATAGGGGGATGGAGATTTCACTTTGAAACAGAAACAACAATGTACTATTCCCTTGCTCGGAGCCTCTTACGGTCGATTCTTCTGATTGAGTCTTGATTTAGTATAACAGGCACTATCCCTGTGATCTGAATAATGTTTGCTCGGACGGCCTTATTCGAGTGAACTTCTTTAGGGGATTTCCTCTGCCTTTATGTTTGTGCTCTGGGAGATACAAAATTGTTTAGATTTCTAGCCCAAATTAGCTCTTCGACCAGGCTTCAGAGATGTCTGCACTCCTCCATATCATGATCATAGTTCTTATGATATTTGCATAATTTATTATACAGAGAATAACATTGATTCTTATTTTTTAAGCCTTCTTGAAGTATTCTTTATCTTGAATAGCCTCCTCCAACTTTGTCATTGAAACCATCACTTATGTAGGTTTCTATGTTCCTCAGTCTGCATTTGATTAGTCGTTCGATAGACTCCGTCTTTGGCACCTTACGTCGGCTTATTTATCTCTACAAGATGATTGGCCTTTTTCACCTTTGGGGTGAGGACCATCCTTCTCCCTCCACATGTCATCTCACAATTTCTTAAATCTGTGCGACAGTCAGATCTTTTACTTTTTTGGTATGGTAGGTGAACATATTCCTCCACATTGATAGGATCATTGACTAACTCCAAGAGTCCAACATGACTATCGAGTCATCATAAACCCACAAAGTATTAAAATTGTGCACTCCTTAACCCTTGTGCTAAGGCAGTCTTTCCTGTTGCATGCTCCAGATTTTACACTTCCAATTTCTCATTTTGGATTCGAGTGACATATGCTCAAAGGCTCTCATTTGATCCCTGTTTGACGTGCCTTTGAGCCTCTGATTCCTTGCGAGGCTTTTTGGTGCTAGCAAACTATGCCTTGAATAGCTTCTTGAAGTCACCGAAGGAAGTACTAATTCTTGTCGGGAGGCCATTCAACCACTTGAAGGCCAAATCCCCAAGTGTGGTATAAAACAATCAACACCTCAGCATATTAGAGACTTTGAAAAGACATATAGCCGACTCAAAAAATGTTATGTGGTAGGCCGGATCACTCCAATCCTTGTGAGGCTCCAAGGATGGAACCATGGATTTCTTGGGTGGCTCAGCATAGATGATATGTCGATCGATGTTAGACTTCCATTCAACCCTCTTAAAGCCCATCATTGTCTTTATACTGAAATTCTTCAACTAATTCGACCCCCTGAGCCGTCCGATGGCCTTAGGGCTCAATTCCTCGAGGGTTTGTTGCTTGAGGAGCTTGCGCTCTCTCCTCAAATCTAACATGGGACATTTGTATCATTTGTCCAACTATTTGGTTTTGGAGTTTCTGAATTTTTTGCTGCACAAATTCTCTAATGAACTCCGTGTTTGAGGTTACTCCCAAACTGACTCCGAGATTCATAACTAGCACCGAGACCATACTATATTTGTAATTGTTAAAGAAGAAAACACTTACAAACTCGCTGGTGTTGTCATTCAGTCGTCTGACAATCGTTCAGTCAATTAGAGGGTCTTTAGTCGGCTAAGGAATGTTCAGTCGGCCTCCCTTGGAGAGTCCTCGGTAGAGGCCCTCCTATCGTTAAAGTGAATCTGAACCATTAGAAAAAGGGTATATCACTCTGATATGACAAGAAATTCTCCTCAGACAAAAGACATTCTAAGAAGTTTGGAAAAATCCAGGGGTGCCCTTTGTTCATCTTTGTGAAAAATCTCAAAATCATTCGAGGGACCTACCTGTAACTATCTACCCTTCCAATTGATGCTTCTTGATCTTTGTTCAGCTAAGCTTTCATTTAGTCCGCTCATGCTTCCAACCTACAGGAACGATGCTTGACATCTTTATCTTCAACTATCCATATATAATCTTTTAGTATCATTTTAATTAAATCCATTGAATTTTTTCGAGATTTATACCGTCATATTTTTTATGTAGAGAACGCATGTGTGAATTTAAGATTGAATTTACTCAAAATTTTAAAAACAATTACAACATGTTTATGCGAAGGATAAAACAAAAATTTTGCATGTTATTCAACTACTTGCCTCCGACGCAACGAAAATTGCGAAANTTATGTAGAGAACGCATGTGTGAATTTAAGATTGAATTTACTCAAAATTTTAAAAACAATTACAACATGTTTTATGCGAAGGATAAAACAAAAAATTTTGCATGTTATTCAACTGCTTGCCTACGACGCAACGAAAATTGCGAAGGATGTCCGCTTACCATCCACCAACTATAGCAACAGCTCGAATGGCACGTCGCAGCAGTTTCCTATCCATTTGGACACGTGGATAACCCATACGAGCTCCACGCCTCCTCTTCCTTCAAAGCCAAGTCACCTAATAATGACAGCGATTCTCACCGGCCACCCAACAAAATTCTTAAATAATCAACTCCTACGTTTCACCCACTATTCCACCACGGGACCCGACCCGATTTGACAGAATCTTATGTATGTGTGCGCAATTTTTGCGTCACCATAAATTTTGCAGTTTGGTCCAGTTACATTTTATATTTACATTCAAGTATTCTTATTTTGCACTGCTTAACGATTCGTATTCCTCTAATCGCTTTGACTATATAGCTTGACCCGCGCCGCTAGTTTGCCCCATTTCATCGAACAGTTTCTAGGCATCTCTGTTACCTGTAATTCATCTAGGTTTTGCGAGGAGTATGGAGAACGGAAGATTGGAGTCTTCGTTCTGGAACTTCAGTGACCAGCTTANAGCCAAGTCACCTAATAATGACAGCGATTCTCACCGGCCACCCAACAAAATTCTTAAATAATCAACTCCTACATTTCACCCACTATTCCACCACGGGACCCAACCCGATTTGACAGAGTCTTATGCATGTGTGCGTAACTTTTACGTCACCATAAATTTTGCAGCTTGGTCCAGTTATATTTCATATTTACATTCTAGTAGTATTATTTTGCACCGCTTAACGATTCGTGTTCCTCTAATCGCTTTGACTATATAGCTTGACCCGCGCCGCTGCTTTGCCCCATTTCATCAAACAGTTTCTAGGCATCTCTGTTACCTGTAATTCATCCAGGTTTTGCGAGGAGTATGGAGAACGGAAGATTGGAGTCTTCTTTCTGGAAATTCAGTGACCAGCTTCGGCTCCACACGGCTGGCATCGGGAGCCTCTCTCTCGGCGACAGCATATGGTCGGATCCCTTTCTATCCGCTACCGGACGTCGCCCAGAGGATCGCCGAAACACTGAATCCACCGGTGAGGCCGCGGCCATGGAGATCGGATCCACAAGCGTTTGGAAGATGGGACTGGATCTTCCCCAGAAGCTTGCTTTTACTAGCCCCAACTCGAGTAGATACAACAACAGTAATAACCTTGGAGGTATCGGCGTTGGTGTCAAGAACTCTAGGGATTTCAGTAATGGTGAGGTAAAGACTTATTTCAGCAAGGCAATTGGTCGGCCGGCGGCTAATCACAGTAATGGTTNCATGGAGATCGGATCCACAAGCGTTTGGAAGATGGGACTGGATCTTCCCCAGAAGCTTGCTTTTACTAGCCCTAACTCGAATAGATACAACAACAGTAATAACCTTGGAGGTCTCGGAGTTGGTGTCAAGAACTCTAGGGATTTCAGTAATGGTGAGGTAAAAACTTATTTCAGCAAGGCAATTGGTCGGCCGGCGGCTAATCACAGTAATGGTAGTGGTGTTCTGGGAGGCGCGAAAAAGGGGGTTTGCAGTAACAACGAGAGTGGTGGCAAAAGTGGGAAAAATAAGAAGAGCGGCAATAACAGTAGCAAGGATGGTAACAATAACAATACGAATTCTGTAGATAAGAGGTTCAAGACTCTGCCGCCATCGGAGGCTCTCCCTCGGAGTCAAACCGTAGGAGGTTACATCTTTGTCTGCAACAACGAGACCATGGAGGAGAATCTTAAAAGGCAGCTTTTTGGTGAGTTCTGCAACTACTGCTGCTTTTTTTCTTAAAATTTTAACATGATTTGTTTCGGATTTCTGGTAAATTACTTTTCTTTTTTTTGTTTGGTGCTAATACTTTGTTTTTTAAATGTGAAATTACATGTCAAAATTGTATCTTTCAGGCCTTCCTCCACGATACAAGGACTCTGTAAGAGTAATAACTCCGGGGTTGCCGNCAACTATTGCTGCTTTTTTTCTTAGAATTTTAACATGATTTGTTTCGGATTTCTGGTAAATTACTTTTCTTTTGNCAACTACTGCTGCTTTTTTTCTTAGAATTTTAACATGATTTGTTTCGGATTTCTGGTAAATTACTTTTCTTTGTTTGTTTGGTGCTAATACTTTGTTTTTTAAATGTGAAATTACATGTCAAAATTGTATCTTTCAGGCCTTCCTCCACGATACAAGGACTCTGTAAGAGTTATAACTCCGGGGTTGCCTATTTTCTTATACAACTACTCAACGCATCAACTTCATGGAATTTTTGAGGTATGGCACTTGAATTCCAGGATGTATGACTTTCTATAATGTTTTTCATACCTTAGTAGCTTCTCATTCTGTTGCTGATTCGTTTNCTCAACGCATCAACTTCATGGAATTTTTGAGGTATTGCAGTTAAATTCCAGCATGTATGACTTTCTATAATGTTTCTCATACCTTAGTAGCTTTTCATTCTGTTGCTGATTCGTTATTATGATCCAATAGGCTGCTACTTTTGGAGGAACAAACATCGATCCTACTGCTTGGGAGGATANCTCAACGCATCAACTTCATGGAATTTTTGAGGTATTGCAGTTAAATTCCAGCATGTATGACTTTCTATAATGCTTTTCATACCTTAGTAGTTTTTCATTCTGTTGCTGATTCGTTATTATGATCCAAAAGGCTTCTACTTTTGGAGGAACAAACATCGATCCTACTGCTTGGGAGGATAAAAAACATGCTGGAGAGTCTCGTTATCCTGCTCAGGTATAGAATAGAATATTTGTGTTANTGGGAGGATAAAAAACATCCTGGAGAGTCTCGTTATCCTGCTCAGGTATAGAATAGAATATTTGTGTTCTAGAACCTCAACTAGCCATAAGATTTGCATATTATGGTTTCTAATTTATTTGTGTAAATTTTATTTTTCTAAGTTAAATTTAAAACAACTTGCAAGGCCTAACATGAAGCAAATATGGAAGGATTTGTAAAACCGATCTGTTAATGTTTCAGATAAAACTGCTGCTTTCTCAAATTCGAAATGTTTAATATGCTTCAAAGATGGAATTTTTAATTCGAAATCTTCTTGCTGACCTTTCTTGTTTCAATTACTGTTCCATGTCATTCACCTTTACAATAAGTTACCCTGCATTCCCTAGATGTTCATCTCCATTAAATTTAATCTTTGTTACATTTTTTAAAATTATTTCAATTGTCTCTTCTTTTTTCTCTAAGCAATTTATTGCTATTTTTGTTCTTTCAATGCAGGTTAGAGTCATAACTAGGAAAAATTTTGAACCTTTAGAAGAAGATTCTTTCAGGCCTATTCTCCACCATTACGATGGCCCCAAATTCAGACTTGAGCTTAGCGTACCAGAGGTAGAATGCTAATTGATTTTTTTTTATTTATGATAAAGCAGTGAGACAACTATTAGACATTGAGACGAGCTAATGCTATAAAAATTTCTCAATGCAGGCACTGGCCCTTCTAGATGTATTTGCGGAGAATAATGATTGAGAAGTTGGTGAGTGGAGTTGAAAGTTAAAGACAATTGCCCTTTATCTGATTATATATATCCATTTATACGCTAAATGATTTGATTACGAAAAAAAAAAGACGCTCGGGAAGCAGTAGTAATGCTTGGCAGTGTAAATGTTAAAAGAACAGGTGTATATCTTGGTTTAATTATATCTATGATAATGTTACTTAAAGCTAAAGATAATAATAATAATTTATCAATAAAGAGAGTTGATTGTGCTTTATTGTGGATTTTTATGGCCATATGCATGATAAATGTTGAATATGAGATTGTCTGTGAATCACACCAAGGAATACAATGTAAAGGAAAGAGAGAGAGAGATGAGAGAAAAATAGTAGTGAACAATAAAGAAAAATTTTTATTTATTTCTATTTATTGGGAAGATAGTAAAATAGGTAGTCCCCAGCACCAGCAATATCATAACAACAACCGAATGCCAGCAGGTGAGAATATAACATCTAGATGATTCCACATGATTTGTCTAGACTTTCGGTGCTATGTAAATAATAAAAACAATTAATGAAAGGTCATTTTTCCCTTTAGCTTTCATCCCTGTCAAGGGAACTCCTTCCCTATCTTTCTCTTTATGGTATCAGAGAGTATCTAGGAGATGAGGAATATGTGTCCCAATCTGGTAAATCATTTCCATCATTCCCTCATCTCTGATACCTCCATCTTGCCAAGGTATGAATCAACAATATGCGAACCCCAAGCCCCACTCATATCGACACAGTCCATCAACTCGGGACTTACTACATTAATCACTCCTCCCTTAAATGTTTTAGTCTGACAACCTTCTCACTGTCATACACCTCATTAATTGAATGTCCACAAAAACCACATATCACATATCGACTCATGAATACCTTCACCAATCCTCCCCGTCCTACATCCATCATTAGGTTTTTAACTGTGCATGTTGCCCAATGAGGAAGCCCAAACATCTCACAAATTTGAATCAAGATCAGTACAAAGCATTTTCCTAGGCTACTCACTTCAACATAAGAGTTATAGATGCTTACATCCAACTACCAACAAAATCATCATGTCCCGCAATGTAGACTTTGATGAACATATATTTCCACTTCATACAACATCTAATGCCCCTTCGGTTATTTAATAGCCTACCAACTTTCTGATTCCATCATCCCACTTAGCACCTACCACTTACTTATCCCCTACGATCCAACCTTCTCTTACTCCACCAATGCTCTTCTCCACATCTTCAATTCAAACTAATACTACTAAATTTCCTCCAACGACTAAATCAACTACCCAACTGAATCTACTCAGTTCCAACCCATCACCATATCTCATGATAACCTGCTTCAAAAGGGAACCCTCTAACCAATCCAGAAACTCAATCTATACCACCAAACTCAGTCACTTCCTGATCCTACCTCCTACACTCAGGCCTCTAAACAGGAAGTTTAGACATGGGTCCTAGTGCCCCCATGCAAACGAAGCAACCCAATGCTACAATCTCAAGCCCTTCATTCCACATCCTGACATTCTACCGCCAGCTGTCAGGGGTACCTCAGTTCCTCACCATCACACGAGCAGACATTGCCTACACAGTTAATTGCCTCTGTCAGCATATGCACTCTCCATTATAGATAACTACAAGCACCTTACTTATTTGCTTCATTACCTGAAAGGTACAAGTAATTTTGGTATGAAGATTGCACCAGGGAACCTTCAACTCACATCATATGTGGATGCCGACTGAGCGGGTGATCACTTTAAACGAAAGTCCACCACTAAGATGTGTTCATTTCTTGGTGAAATATTTATTTCCTGGCAAGTGAAGAAACAATATACTATCACCCGATCCTTCCCCGGGGCTAAATGTCATGCATTAGCCACTGCTACGGCTAGTATCTTATGGCTTTGACGTCTTATTGTGAAATTTGAAATTCCTATCATATAGCCAACACATGTCTATCGTGACAACATCTCTGCAATAACCCTGAACAACAATCATATATTCCATGCGAGGAGCAAACACATAAAGACTGATCACTCCTTTCTTCATGATCACATTAACCTCAATAACATTCAATTTGAACACATTCAATTTTGACAACAATCAGCTGATAACCTTACAAAAGCTCTCCCTAAACATCAATTTCAAGATCTTAGTGCTATGCTTATTAATCTACCAAGAATCATCAGCTTGCAAGAGGGTATTGGACATAACACCACTATTAGTGGCCCCTGACACCAACAATATCAAAACCACAATCGAATGACATCAAGTGAAAATCTAGAAGGAACTCTAGAAGATTCCACAAAACCTATACATACTCCTTGCACCATACAAACAGTAGAAAAAAATAATGAAGGATTTGTTTCCCTCTAGCTTTCATCCTATTAAGGGAACTCCTTCCCTGTCTTTAATGAAATTACATTTTTTCCCACATTTGGAAAAAGTATGTACTAGGTTATTTATGGCACTTTACATGTGTAGTCTTATCATATGGCCACCTTCTGTCTCAGCCAGTTAAGCTTAGTTGACTTCTAGTCGACAGGTGACCTTGGTCAGTTGAGCTTGGTCAGTGTGGTCCGGTCGGTTGATCCAGCCTGGTTGACTATCCTCAGTCCAACAAGAGCTTTTGGAGTCTCCATGAGATGGTTGAAGATACTTTGTGGAACTGGATCTTCCTTTAAATTGGCTCCATTGGGCATATGTTATCACATAGAGTTGGCTTTCCTATAATAATTGACTCCAATATTCTTTCATCTCATTTTCGGTTGGATGACTCATGCATTATTTGGTCATCTTCTTATTTGTCTGGTGGCTCAGTCAATTTTGAGGAACTTGGGAAAATTAAGAAAAATACTTTTTATTTCAATTGAAAAAATATTTTCCAAAAATTAAATAGAAAAATATGATTTAATTTCAAAAATTACTTTTTATATTTTAATTAAATCTCTCCAAGTCTAGAGAACTGAGGAAAAGAAACTTTTTTTTTACAATTTTTATTCTATTTATTATAATTTTTTTAATGGATAATTAAGAAAAATATATTTTTAACATTTAAAAATACATAACTAAATTAGAAAAACTAGGAAAAGTATTTTAAAGAGTCCCAAGTGATTAGGGAACAATTAGGAACATTTATGGACAATTTCATATTCTTACCATTTTTAATTATTTTTAATTTAAAAAGTAGCTCAAAAATGAACTATTTATTTTTAAAAAAATATTTTTCCTAGGTGATTCTGATCACAAGGAACTGAGAAAACCACTTTTCATAATTTTTCTAATTATAGTTTATTTATTATAATTAANCTATGCTTATTATTCTACCAAGAATCATCAGCTTGCAAGAGAGTATTGGACATAACACCACTATTAGTGGTCTCCGACACCAACATTATCAAAACACAATCGAATGACATTAGGTGAAAATCTAGAAGGAACTCTAGAAGATTTCACAAAACCTATACATACTCCTTGTACCATGTGAACAATAGAAAAGACTAATGAAGGTTATGTTTCCCTCTAGCTTTCATCCTGTTAAGGGAACTCCTTCCCTGTCTTTAATGAAATTACATTTTTTTCCCACATTTGGAAAAAGCATGTACTATGTTATTTATGGCACTTAACATGTGTAGTCTTATCATATGGCCACCTTCTGGCTCAGCCGGTTAAGCTTAGTTGACTTCTGGTCGACAGGT
Organism: Phalaenopsis hybrid cultivar; assembly: GCA_002079205.1. Lineage (NCBI taxonomy): Eukaryota > Viridiplantae > Streptophyta > Magnoliopsida > Asparagales > Orchidaceae > Phalaenopsis > Phalaenopsis hybrid cultivar. Next base: position 497,666 of record JXCR01144253.1, on the reverse strand, counting down.
GACCTTGGTCAGTGTGGTCCGGTCGGTTGGCCTGGTTGACTATCCTCAGTCCAACAAGAGCTTTTGGAGTTTCCATGAGATGGTTGAAGATACTTTGTGGAACTGGATTTGCCTTTAGATTGGCTCCATTGAGCATAGGCTATCACATAGAGTTGGCTTTCCTATAACAATTGACTCCATTATTCTTCCATCTCATTTTCGGTTGGATGACTCATGCTTAGATTATTTGGTCATCTTCTTATTTGTCTGGTGGCTCAGTCGATTTTGGGGAACTGAGGAAAATTAAGAAAAATACTTTTTATTTCAATAGAAAAAATATTTTTTCAAAATTAAATAGAAAAATATGATTTGATTTCAAAAATTATTTTTTTATATTTTTTTATTAAATCTCTCCAAGTCTAGAGAACTGAGGAAAAGAAATTTTTTTTCAATTTTTTTTCTATTTATTATAATAAATGGATAATTAAGAAAAAAATCCATTTTTAACATTTAAAAATACATAACTAAATTAGAAAAATTAGAAAAATTATTTTAAAGGGTCCCAAGTGATTAGGGAACAATTAGGAACATTTGTGAACAATTTCATATTTTTACCATTTTGAATTATTTTTAATTTAAAAAGTACCTTAAAAATGAACTATTTATTTAAAAGAATATATTTTTCCTAGGTGATTCTGATCACAAGGAACTGAGAAAATCACTTTTCACAATTTTTCTAATTATTGTTTATTTATTATAATTATTTTAATGTAAAAGTCCCATTTTTCTTCAAAAATAAACTTTAGTAATCAAATCAATTCAAATAGGTTCCAAATTTTTATAGTGAGTTAAAATGGTCATTATTCATAGTTTAGAATCATTTTTTTTATTTTTATTTATATTATATTTATTTCAATTTTTATAATTTAAAATAACTTAATTAGTTATAGTAATGTAAAAAATTATTTAAATTCATCTTATATTTTTCCTAGAGTCCTCTGACCAACATGAACTTACCAAAACAAGTCTCATATTTTTCTAACTTATATTTTAATTTATATAATTAATTTAAGCAAAAATGGGCCACTAGACTTAAAAATTTGGATTTCAAAGCTAGAGGTGTCCTCACTGTCATGAGAAATAAACCCCTAAAGTTTCATGCCGTGGTGACTACTATTTACTTAATTAAAATTGAAATAGTCAAGAGAGTATTTAATTAATTAAAAATCACAGACATGTCAAAAAAATTTTATTTTTATTCCACATTATTCAACTCTATTCACTGAATAAGAGAGTATTTTTACTTTATGTTTAAATTTTTTTTTTACACCAAGTTATCAATTTTTAAGTTTCAGAATTTAATTAAATCAAAAATACCCTATTTTTCTACTTAATCACACGACGCTGAGTGGATCCTCGGCAGCTCCAAAAGACCATGTGGCGCTCTCCCGTTCGACGCCGCCTTCTGCATCAGTGCTGACACAACCCGTGCTTTATGTACAATCTCTTCGTCTGACTCCCTCTCCATCGTTGGATCAATACACGTGCAAATAGACGACATCCGTTCATCGTCCCCGATCGTCCTGACCTGAGAACCGTCCACACTAAAATGCTTCAATCTCTCTTGATACTCAACCAAATCACTCACAGTTTGTTCATTTAGGTTCATCTAATCGAGACAAACATATCTATAGGGTTAGATACTCATGCAATAAACATTCTCTTCACAATTAATGAAACCAAGGGCTTTGTTAGGGTTTTTGGATCATACCTTAACCCAAGAGATGAGGCCTTAATTAGGTGTTTATGGAAGCTTCTCTATGGTCCAATGAACCTCCTCGAAGTGTTGGTTTGAGCTGGTGTAAGGTCTAGGTATGATTTTGACCAACAGATGATGTGATCTTGGTCTAGGAGTGGGTTAGAGTGCTCAACAAAGGGGGTTTTTGATGGTGAACTTCCTCGTTTGGTCTCGGGAAACTTAAGGGTGGTTTAATTTGGAGTTTTGTGGAATTTAGCTGAGAGAAAAAAAAGTCATGGTTTTTAAACTCAAATTTGAGCTTTAGCTGAGGATTTTTGTGAGGGAAGATGGTTGGAATGATTGTAGGAAGGCTCAAATAGGCTTTGTGAAGAATTTAGAGGACTATCGCCAAGCAAATGGAAGCACTCTCTTGTTGGTCGTGAAGGGGGTAGTTTAAATAGAGGAGGAATGGGTGACCAATTAGATTGCCCAATGGGTGCAAAATGGAGCTTGGGTGGAAGGTTGAACGACGTTAGTGGCCAATGGGGGTGAGCTACATTGGATGGGCGTAAATTTGATTTGATCCATGGGGAGTCAGTTTTGGATTTTCTGTCCACTAGGTCGACCGACCAAGCCAGGGGAGGTAGCTAGATGGCTCAGAAAACTAAGGGGAAGGTTTAATGGTGATTAGGATGGGGGTTTAATCAATTGAGCTCAAGATGAGTCACTTGGCCAAAACTTGGAAAGGATCCTCTAAATCATGGGACCCTTGGTCCATGGGACCTCTAGGGTCGGCTAAGAGCATCTAGGGTGGTTCTTATGGTCTAAGTGGTTGCTGAGGTGGTTCATGGTGGGTCAAACCGTATGGCTCCAAGTGGATTTAGGGTTTGGGCTCAAAGTGTTTGATTTGGCTTGGAATTTGGTTTAGCTTAGGATAGAGCTTGGATTAGCCTCGATTGGAAGTTCAAGTTGGTGCAGAATAATGATATGAGGAGTTTGGGAATCAATTGAGTAAAAATTGAGGGGTTATGAAGTTCAATTTGAAGGAATTTGAAGTTTGGGGCAAAATTAAGGGTTTTGATTTGGTTGGATTTGGATTTAAGCTAGGCTTAGAGCTAGGCCAAGGTCAATTGAAGGTTCCATTTGGTCTAGAGGGATATCATGAAGAGTTTGGAAACCAAAATTGGGGGAATTGGATAAGCTAGAGATTTCAATTTGGTAGAATTTTGGCTTAAAGTCAATTTGGGGCATTTGAATTAAGCTTGGAATTTGAGTTTAAAATTTGTTTCAATTAGGCTTGAATATGGTTCAAAATTGGCTTGGACATGATGAAATTGAGTTCAATTTGAAATTGGGGAAATTTGAAATCAATTTGGTGAAAATTGGGGGTGATTTGGAGACTTTAGGCATTTAGGGGTAAAATTGGGATATTGTTCAAATTTGATCAATTTGGTCCAATGGATGATTGGGATTGGTTTTGGGGGTGTTTGGAATGATTTGGAAGGTTTTGGGAATTTTTGGACCATGATGGGCATTTTGGTAATTTGACAAATTTGGGGGTATTTTGGGAATTTTAAAAATTTTGGGGTATTGTGAGTGAAGGAAGAGAATTCAAAGGAACTTCAAGACATTTCATGGAGAGGATTTGAGATAAGTATTTATCTTTGTGATTACACTTTATTTTAATTTAAATTTTTTGTTTGTGTGCATGATTTATAATTTTAAACGCATGTGTGGTTGTGCTTTCTTCATGGATTCTGAGTGGTTTTCTTTATCTTTTTCCTTAAAATGATAAGTGATTAAGTGTTGAAAGGAAGTTGTGTGAAGTATTAGGCTTCATTGTTGAAAGAAGTTGTGATGATTTGAAACCTTGCATTTTATTTACTTATTGATTTGACCAATTAAGATGTTAATACCTGTTGTGAGAACATGTAAGATTTAAGATGGTATTATCACACTCAACAAATGGTTGGAATCACATATTGATTTCATGAATGTGAATGTAGTTCATGGGGTTGAGTGCAAATAAATAGGGAAATAAACTTTTCAAGGGTGTAGAATCAGAGGACTTTAGAGTGACAGACTAAAACAACAAATTTGATTTATAGTTTGGGTTTTGATATGAGATATTAGCTCCCAGGTGGAGGGAGAAGAGAGAACTCTAGAGTGAGAGCTAGTATCTTCCCTATCTAGCTGGTATTTAAGACTATTCAAACTATAGATTAGTCAATGTTCTTTATAGTATCTATTAAGGGTAAATAATATTTTTGCCCCTATTTGACACAACACATTTAGAATACTTCTACAATAAAATTTCTTTACTTATTACTGATTCATGATAAGGAGAAAGATATTTTAATTATATCGTCTTCATCTTGCAAGTATTTAGTTAAGTTAATTAGTTGCTTACTTTATTTTCATAAACCAAAAAATTATAAAAAGAATAGAATTTGCATTCCTATTTTAGCATCCTAGTTTAAGTAAGAATATTTTGGTAGGTAGATTTTTGTCATCTTAAATTTCTAAATTTTTTCTTTTTCTTAAAAGGATAAAGCTATTTTCACAGTGGGTTCGATATTCGGGACTTAATCATAAAGTCTTATATTACTTGATAACGATGCATATACTTGTTTAGTATCCCATATTTAAAATTAAAATTGTATTTGTATTTGTTTCATAGTGGAAAACTTATGTATTTGCTTTAGATCATGTTTTTGACTTTGTTGCAAATAAAGAATAACTATTAAGGAAATTAAACTATAATTGCATACATCACATTTTACTTCTATATAGAAAGTTGGGATCACATGCCCATGTCAGTAATGGCAAAGTTATGCCACCAATGACCTTGTAACCACCTTGAGCTAAGCCTATGCACCATAGGCAACATAAAAACACCATCTTGTGGCATAATCAAGCTACTCTACATATAAGAGAAATATAATTATGCAAGGTGGTAGGGTGGCTTTGTCGTCGTTACACCACCTTCTCCCACAAAATTTTGAGGAGACAACTAATCCTAACTTTGGCCTCTATCACCTTCACTCCTTAAATGAACCCCCTCATCGTCTCTATAAAGGAGAACTCAACCACTCCTCCTCTCCTTCATTTATTATTCACTCTGGTGTTCCTGCTCTCATTTGATTAACTTCCCATCTAGTGTTCTTTGATTTCTCATATGTAAGTCTTTTTGTACTTCTTCATCTTCACTCCAGTTCTTCTTCTTTACTTCTTTTAGTTCTTATTTTCCTTTAGCTATTCTTCTTCTTCACTTCGTCATGGTTCTCTTCTCCACTTCACTTCTACTTGCACTTCTTCCATATTCTTCTTCACTTCACTTATCATTCTTCAATTCTTCACTTCACTTCTATTTGTACTTCCTCATATATTCTTCTTCACTTATTCTTCTTTTTCTTTATTTCTATTACTCTTATTCTTGTTTTTATTTACTTCATTTGTTCTTGTTTACTTTACTTCTTATATTCTTCTTCTTCTTCTTCTTCTTCTTCTTCTTCTTCTTCTTCTTCTTCTTCTTCTTCTTCTTTAAATTTTACTTCTACTTTTTCTTTTCTTCTTCTCATCTTCTCTTCTTCTTACCATTATGCTTTTTCCTTTCTATTCTTCTTCTTGTTTTCATTGTTGAACCTTAACACTACTACATTTTCATTCTCTCTTCATGCATATTGTTAATGTGACTTGCTTATGTGAAGTTTATCTTATGAGAATTTTGTTTTTGTGATTTTTTCTATGTGAAGTTAGTTTGAACAGGTGTTTTATTTAGGTAAATTTTTTTCTTATATTTAGTTTATCCCAAGGAGAAAAGTGGTGACCAAGTGAAATATGTATAAACTTGGAATTTATGTGGCAAATGATGTTAAACTAAGCGCTTTGTGGGAGGCAACCCATGGTTATCTGTGTTCGTATGTTTGTGAGTTGTAATTGTTTGTGGTATATTATGTTTGTTTTATTATGGTTTGATTAGTTTGATTGATGTTGGTGGATTTTTGGATTGTTAGTGGATTGATTTGATCTTTTTTCGTCATTTTGGATTGATCAGTTTAATTGATGTTAGTGGACGTTTGGATTGTTTATGGATTGATTTGATCTTTATGTCTATCATGAGAGAGGTGATTCTTTAGCTTCTTATTATGGCTAGACTTGTATATGTTCTCTTATAGTAGTTGGATTGACGAGTCCACTATGACTAGGGTCTCAACCATACTAGAGTTTTACAGGAGACATTTTGAGTTTGGATGGTAGTTCCATCTCAATTTTGTTACTTTCTTTATCTCACCTTATTTTCATTTGGTAGGGTCATGAACCAACTTGATGAGCAACATGTGGATAATCTTACANAATTTTTAATTATATTATATTTATTTCAATTTTTATAATTTAAAATAACTTAATTAGTTATAGTAATGTAAATAATTATTTAAATTTATCTTATATTTTTCCTAGAGTCCTCTGATCAAAAGGAACTTACCAAAATAAGTCTCATATTTTTCTAACTTATATGTTAATTTATATAATTAATTTAAGCAAAAATGGGCCACTAGACTTGAAAATTTGGATTTCAAAGCTAGAGTTGTCCTTAGACTTTGGAAAAATAAGAGGACATCCTTACTGTCATGAGAAATAAACCCTTAAAGTTTCAAGCCATGGTGACTACTATGTACTTAATTAAAATTGAAATAGTCCATATAGTATTTAATTAATTAAAAATCAGAGACATGTAGGAAAAAAATATTTTTATTCCACATTATTCAACTCTATTCACTAAATAAGAGATTATTGTTATTTTATGTTTGCAATTTTTTTTTTACACCAAGTTATGAATTTTTAAAGTTTCAGAATTTAATTAAATGAAAAATACCCTATTTTTTTACTTAATCACGCGATGCTGACTGGATCCTCAGCGGCTCCGAAAGACCATGTGGCATTCTCCCATTCAATGCCGCCTTTTGCATTAGTGCTGACACAACCCTTGCTTTATGTACAATCTCCTCATCTGACTCCCTCTCCACCATTGGATCAATACATGTGCAAATAGACGACATCCGTTCATCGTCCCCGATCGTCCTGACCTGAGAGCCGTCCACACTAAAATGCTTCAATCTCTCTTGATACTCAACAATATTATTCACAGTTTGTTCATATAGGTTCATCTAATTGATACAAACATATCTATATGGCTAGATACTCATGAAATAAACATTCTCTTCATAATTAATGAAACCAATGGCTTTGTTAGTGTTTTTGGATATACCTTAGCCCAAGAGGTGACACCTCAATTAGGTGTTCATGGAAGCTTCTCTATGGTCCAATGAACCTCCTCGAAGTGTTGGTTTGAGCTGGTGTAAGGTTTAGATATGATTTTGACCAACAGGTGATGTGTTCTTGGTCTAGGAGTGGGTTAGAGTGCTCAATAGAGGGGGGTTTTGATGGTGAACTTCCTCGTTTGGTCTGGGGAAACTTAAGGGTGGTTTAATTTATAGTTTTGTAGAATTTAGTTGAGGGACAAAAAAGTCCTGGTTTTTAAACTCAAAGTTGAGCTCTGGCTGAGAATTTTTGTGAGGGAAGATGGTTGGAATGATCTTAGGAAGGCTTAAAGAGGCTTTGTGAACAATTTAGAGGACTCTCGCCAAGAAATGGAAGCACTCTCCTCTTGATCATGAAGGGGTGGTTTAAACAGAGGAGGAATGGGTGGCCAATTGGGCTGGCCAGTTGGTGCAAAATGGAGCTTAGGTGAAAGGCTGAACGACGTTAGTGGCCAATGGGGTGAGCCACATTGGATGGGTGTAAATTTGATTTGATCCATGGGGAGTTAGTTTTGGGTTTTCCGTCCACTAGGTCGATCGGCCAAGCCAGGGGAGGTAGCTAGATGGCTCAGAAAACCAAGGGTAAGGTTTAATGGTGATTAGGATGGGGGTTTAATCAATCGAGCTTAAGATGAGTCACTTGACCAAAACTTGGAAAGGATCCTCTAAATCATGGGACCCTTGGTCCATGGGACCTCTAGGGTTGGCTAAGAGCATCTAGGGTGGTTCTTATGGTCTAAGTGGCTGTTGAGGTGGTTCAAACCATGTGGCTCCAAGTGGATTTAGGGTTTGGGCTCAAGGTGTATGATTTGGCTTGGACTTTGGTTTAGCTTAGGACAGAGCTTGGATTGGCCTCAATTTGAAGTTCAAGTTGGTGTAGAATAATGATATGAGGAGTTTGGGAATCAATTGAGTGAAAATTGAGGGGTTATGAAGTTCAATTTGGAGGAATTTAAAGTTTGAGGCAAAATTAGTGGTTTTGATTTGGTTGGATTTTGATTTGGGCTAGGCTTAGAGCTAGGTCAAGGCCAATTGAAGGTTCCATTTGGTCTAGAGGGATATCATGAAGGGTTTGGAATCTAAAATTGGGGGAATTGGATAGGATAGAGAGTTCAATTTGGTAGAATTTTGGCTTAAAGTCAATTTGTGGCATTTAAATTAAGCTTGGGATTTGAGTTTAAAATTGGTTTCAATTAAGCTTGAATATGGTTCAAAATTGGCTTGGACATGATGAAATTAAGTTTAATTTGAAATTGGGGAAATTTGAAATCAATTTGGTGAAAATTGGGGGTGATTTGGAGACTTTAGGCATTTAGGGGTAAAATTGGGATATTGTTCAAATTTGGTCAATTTGGTGAAATTGGGTCCAATGGATGATTGGGATTGGTTTTGAGAGTGTTTGGAATGATTTGTGAGGTTTTGGGAATTTTTGGGCTATGATGGGCATTTTGGTAATTTGGCAAATTTGGGGGTATTTTGGGAATTTAAAAAATTTTGGGGTGTTTTGGGTAATTTGAGTGGCTTGAAAGGGTTTGAGATAATTTTTAGAAAAAATGTAAGAAGTTTAGAAATTTTTGAAATTTTAGGTTTAAGGGGTAATTAAGGAATTTTGGAAAAGTTTGGGGAAGGCCAAAATTAGGTAATTAGGTAGAATTGGAGTTCAATGGGAAGGTTAATCACAAAATTGCCCTTATGGTGCCATGAGACCAAGGGAGCTCCCATTTTGGACCCTCCATGTATTGGTCTTAACCAAACCCTAGCTTAGGGCTAAGGGCCTGGGGGATCATTCACACGAGTTTCCAAAAGAGTGGAAAAGTAGGCTAAGCATGTTTGGTTAAAGTTTTGGGTGTGAGTGAAAGTGAGGGATTTCAAGTGTGTGTGTACAAAACTGACCAAGACCATACCACACAGGGCTAACCATAAGGCCAAACAGAAATATGGAGACTCTTCTTGAGCTCCCCCACATTGGCTCCACCTACTAAGGGCTAGAGGTTAGAACTAGCATGTGGAACTTCAAGAGAGCCAAGAGTCATTTGAAAATTCTAATGGGGCAGGGTTCCATTACTAATCCTCTAGGAATAGTCAACAAGAAATTCCTTAGCCTTCTAAAGAAGAAGACTATACCTCAACAAAGAGTGAGGTCAACAACCCTTTGCCAGCAATCTGGAGTTAGTTTTGAGCCTTGGGAGGAACATCTTCACCATTGAATCCCATCAGTAAAGAGAATATAATTATATATGTTATTTTTGGGCGTGGAGAGAGTTCTACTAATTCTCCTCTTTCTTCTCTGCCATCTACCTATTATCCTCACTCTAGACCTTCCATTAGCTTAGCTTCCATGTATGAGTGATTGAAGATTATCTTTTGCCATTACACATGCTCAAGTATATAATAATTCAGATTATTTGCCACATCTGGATTGATAGATGAAGCATTAAAGTGATCATGAAGCCTGTGCTTATGCTACTCAGCTAGAGATGTATCAGCTAAATAAGTGGATTGGGGTGATAAATTAGTGGAGTTTTCTGCAAATACCCCATACCAGTTGTATGAGCATAATAAGGGTATGGAAATAGATTTTGAGGAAGAATCTGATGCTGAAGGTGATGAATGATGGAAAGGAGGATTAGATTTTTATTTTCATGTTGATGGGATGCACTGGACATTTTCTTAATTTTACTGATGTATTTCATCTTTATGATGTTGTATTGAACATTGTTCTTGCTACTACTACTGTTGTACCAATGTATTTACTTTTTATTTTAATGTATTGGATTAATATTTCTTGTTGCTCTAGATAATTTATGGAACTTCCTATTGCAATATAATAGATCTTTTTTAAATGCATTTTTCATGTTAAACATGTTGAAATGGGATTCACTGATTGCTACATACCTGTATTTTATGTTTATACCTATATACTTTTCATGTTAGACTCTTAAGGTAAAAATTAATTCAATTTTATTTTCTTGCTACTTATATTTCTATACTAAATGTTATAAATGCTTGAAAATTCAAGATTAGAGGGTCGGGGGGAGAAAAACTTTTAAAAGATTAACTTTAACTATCCTCAATGGCTGACATTTAAAATTGATACTACTTTAAAATGATTTATGATATGTGGTGTTATCTTTAGGGTAATTTGTTTTTAATATTGGGAATGATATATTAGACTTAATTGATTTTTTTTTTGGTGAAAAAATTGTACTAAGATTCAGGTATTTAGTAAGAGATGATAGAATTGTGATTCTACTAGTTATAAAAAAAATATTTGAGTTTTTGAAAAACTGTGACTTGTAGATTTACACTTTAAAAAGAATTGAGACTATTCAAAATTATTTTTCAAACTAAGAGGTAGATTATTTGAAACTGGGTGTTGTAGATTATTTGAATTAAAATAGATGAAGCTGAACGGAGCAAATTGGGAGTTCACATAACTGGTGCCTAGGCACCGGATTCTGGCATCAAGGTGCTCCATTGAGGCTCTAATCATGCGCCTTCGTGTCAACTTTTGGGCACCTAGGCACTAGCTCTCTACATACTAAACCCAGAAGGTGTCGCCTAGGTGCCAAGGCACGACAAATTTTATATTGTTGCTCAACTGCAAATTTGGAGTTATTTTGATGGTTTTAAGCTATTCGGGCGAGGATTTGACACAAGGGGAGTAGAGAAGAAATAAAGAGGAACATTTGGGAAGTGTTGGGAGAAGCCAAGGAAGGTGTAGAGAAGATTAGAGTTTGCATTTTTACCATCTTTCTTGAGTGTTTGGCGAGGATCTTGAGAGAAGATTGTAAAGGGAAATTATTACATCATAGAAAGAAAGACTTGGATCCATTATTATAAAAAAGCTAATTATTGCTTTTACATTTGTCATATAATTAGTTGTGACGCATACTTAATGGATTTGTTGTGTGATTTGATGATGGTTGCCATGTTCTTCTTCATGCTTAGTGAGTAGGTTTCCTTTACCTTTCTCTTGTGAGCATATGTAGGTTATGTAGGATGCAAAGATACTTATAGAATCAATCTTATAATCCTAATGTAATAGTTTTTACTTCATGCTTCATTTACTAATCAAATTGATCAATTGGTGTTTTAAAACTTGTTGGAAACCCATAATGATCTGAGAGGACATGACTTTATCAACTAGGAAAACTACAACAAACTTATGGGTGAAGAAAAAGTAGTCCATATGTAAATGCAATTATATAAGGAGATAAGTTTCGAGGGGATCTGACTTAGAATTTTCTAGGGTGATATTGGGAAACACGTATTGAGTTAAACCATACTTAGTTACACTCTCAAAAGAGGGCAACCTTGACTTATGCTCTTATTGTCACTAGCCACATTAGATTCTTATTATCATATCATATATATCCATATATGCACTCACAAGAGATTGGTACCTTTCATATCTTGATATCGACTTACCGAGTTAAAATAGTTAGAATTAGACTTTTTTTAGTTAGCACAGTAATTTAAGAACAGTTGTTAGAACAACCACTTGAAATTACATTACAAACTAAGACCCTTACTGTAGTAAAAGAGAACTCATCTGATTAGAGCCATTGCCACTATTCCCGTGGGATTGATATATGGACTCAATTGGAGACTTGTATTAGTATACTTGCGTGTGAAACTCAAGTGTGTAAGAATATTTAACTTTAATGAATTAATCAATCTACCAAGGAGTGGAACAAGTTTTTGATGAGAATAACAGAACTTATTTCATTGTGACATAGGTACGCTGTGGGCAAATCGGTTATGTTACTTAGATAAGCATGAAGTCAGGAAGATCATTAAGGAGATACATTTAGGACAATGTGGTTCTAAATAGTATAACAGCAAGATGAAAGCAAAGATTAATAGAATGGGATGTTATTTGCTAGATATGGTTAATGACTGCATGGAGACGGCACAACATTTATGCATAGTGTTGTATAGGGGTGTTCCAACTAATGAAAATTGCTTTTGGGACCTTAATGGAAGCTTACCATTTAATACACCTCTAAATCTTTTAAACAAATCTAAATTCTCAAAACTTTGTATTTAAGCTCTAATTTGAGCAAATTTAACTAATAAAACTTCATTGAATTTACTCAGACTTAAGAATTTTAAATCTCAACACTCTTTTAGTTGAATTGAAAAAAACCAAATTCTAATTTTTGAACTCTATCACTTCACTTTTGTTGTTTAAACTAATATGCACTTTTAACATCTTTCAAACAAAAATTTTGATTGAGAATTAAGCTTTAAAAGCTATTACTAAGATCTGAATGATATTTAACTCTTCATTCTTGTTGCAAAAACAAAAAAAAAGTCCAACATAAAGCTCATTTTCACTTTCAAAGACAGTGTCAATCTTGCAGTTGAGCAAAGTTGCTTAGCAAATAATCTAGACATCAAATTTAGTATTTTAAGAATTGAATATGCTTTGCAAAAACCCAACCATAATGGTTCCTAAGCCAAAATAAGTGTTTGAAAGAAAACCACTAATTAAGTTCTCAATAAGAGGGACGATGATCCCCCAATTTTTTATGAGTATATTAAAAAGACAGACTAAGCTAGGGATCAAGTCTGTTATTACTAAGCCTTTAACTAAGACACGAAGGTGAAATAAGAATAGAAGGACAAGGAAGATGTATGTTAAAATCGTTAAAAAAGACTAAAACTGCATGAGTAGTGTGTACAACAGGAGATGAAGAGTTAGTATGTATAGAGATAGTAGGTTTAAATATACTCCCCTTCTCTTCTTATTGATCCCTCACCAAAGGAACCAAAGTAAACACTAAGTTCATACCCTTAGATTAATCCTAATAAATAATTTTCAAGGTGGAAATATATAAACAAACAATACTTTGAGCACATTGAGAGGTTAAGAGGAAAACCTGTAAATATACCAAAGGGACTGCAGCTCTACAATGGAGCCTTTAATGAAATGGAGAAATAGAAGTTTGTTCAGTCTGTGTATAGTTTGTGTAAGAATGATTAATATAGTTAGCTTAACAAGAGCGCTTAAATAGAACCAGTAAAGTGATTGAAAGGAAAGGTATAATTTATAGTATGGATGTTACTATAATTATAATCTAAACATTGAGGACCATCCACCTAGGATCATTGAAAGTAAAGTAATAAAAGACCTCCCTACGCTATTTAAATATATGATTAAAAGGCTTATGTTATGACACATTTTACCCCCTTCATGTACACTCAATAATTGCAAAGTTAATATTTACAAATAAGGAGACTGCATCCCAATGTACATTGACCATATGACTTTGAATGAATCTTTTTGCATGATTTCTTTCTAGTATGAAATCATTTTTTTTGTCAGGAGATCAAGATAGTTGATTCTTTGGAATTCATTGGAGCATCCTCCATTTCGTTATCATGGGATAACTATTGGTCACTAATGAAAATGGAGCTGATCAAGCTGAGCATTGCATATCATGTGTTTCACAAAAGAGGATTTTCATCACCTTCAAAAATTTGTGAGACTCTGAGCTTCCTTAAAGCTAAAATTCAAATCCAACTTGACATAATATAGTACCACTCACAGTCTGAGGATAAGAGCAATAGATTTTGTAACCGTCATCCAATATTTATATTTATATATATGATTGTTTGTTATTTACTAGAAGTTTTTTTTGTGTATTTCAGTTTGTTTTGTATGCTTTTATGTACTAAAAGTATTTTAAAATTTATGTACTATACTTAAGGAGCAAGATTTTTCATTAATTGAATGCAAGAATTCAATATTGATCTTATTTTCCAATAAGATGATTCTTATATGACTTGAAAACAATAACATTAAATTTCAAATTGCAAAACATTTGAAATTAACATTGGCTCAAGAATAAATGAAACCAAAACTAAAGCTCATTAAATAAAAATATTTAAAATTTTTAAACAAAACCTAAAATGGAACATTAAATCAAATTAAATTTCTTTGACTCTAGCATAACTTCTTATCAAGTTGCCTTTCCCCATCGATTAGTTCTCAAGTTCGTTATTAGATTGTTTTATATTTAAGTATAGTTGCCCTATTTAGCTCTTTATTTATATGTGATTCTATGTGCTTTATGTCCTAATATGATTTGGCACCCCATATTAAATTTTGATCATTTCATATTCCTTATGAGTAGGAAATGTATAAGATTCATTGGTTTTACTTTTTACATGATATGCTCAGTAGGCTAATGGCTTGGCTAACAAATCTAAGTTGGGTGTGTGTCCCTATGCTTCTTATCTTGTTGTAATCATTTAACTCTTGAAACAAATCTAGAGCAGTTTCTATTCCCCGAGAGAAGGAAATGTGCAACCTTCTGGTTGTATTGTGTTGTAATATGCTTAACAAGCTAATCTTGCTTAATAAATCTAATATGGGTGTTAGTCCCTATGCTTCTTATATTAGAATGGTCATTAAACACTTAAATTAAGACTAGAGTATTTATTATTCCTGTGGACTTGGGAATGTGTAGTGCCAATAGTCTTATTATGCCTCAATGCACTAGCAGATCAATGCCTTGCCTAGTAAACCTAATATGGGTGTGGGTCCCCATGCTTCTCATCTTAGTGTAGTCAAAACAACCAAATTAAATTAGAACTATTTTATATTCCTCGGGTCTAGAACATTTGTAGGGTTCATTGGTTGTACTCTATCTTGATATACTTAGTAGACTAAGATCTCTCTTACTAAATATAAGATGGCAGCGAGCCCTTTTGCTTCCTATCTTAGTGTCGTCATTGAACATTCAAATTAGATTTATAATCTTTCTTATTCCTAAGGAGTAGAAAATTTGTAAGGTTCATTGGTTGTATTTTTCTCTGATGAGCTTAATAAGCGAATGCCTTGCCTAGTAATCCAAGATGGGTGTAAGTGCCTAAGCTTCTTATCTCAATGTATTCATTGAACATCCAAAACTACATCCAAACCTTTTTCTATACCTTAAGAGTAGGAAATGTGTAAGTTTTATTGGTTGTATTGTGACACCATACACTCAATGGGACAATGCCTTGTCAAGTAAATCTATGATGGGTGTGAATACCCAGGATTCATGTATTATTGTTGTCATCAAACCATTAAATTAAATTTAGATCATTTCCTACTCTTAGAAGTAAGAAATGTGTACAGATTGTTGGTTGTAATGTGTTTTGATATACTTAGTAGACCAATGCCTGACCTAGTAAATCTAAGATGGATGTGAGTCCACATGCTTCATATCTTAGTGTAGTTATTGAACACTTAAATTAAATCGAGATGATTCCCCATTCCTCAGGAGTAGGAAATGAGTAGGGTTCATTGTTTGTCTTATGCCTCAATACGCTCAATAATCCAATACCTTGAATATTAAATTTAACATACGCATGGGTGCTCAAGTTTATTGATAGAATGTAGTCATTGAAAATTTGAATTAAATATGTACCATTTTTTTATTCTTTAAGAGTATGAATATATAGGGTACATGTGTTGTATTTTGACCTGATATATTCATTAAAACAATTTCTTGCATAGTAAATCTAATATTATGGTGAGTTCTTATGCTTTATGTCTTAGTGTAGTTATTGAAAACCCAAATTAAAGTTGGACCATTTCCTATTCATTAAGGGTAGGAAATGTTTTCGCTTCATTGGCTATATTGTTCCCCAATATTCTCGGTAAGCTAAATCATGATTAATAATCTAAGATGGGTGTGAGTCCTCATACTTATTATCTTAGTATATTCATTGAACACCTAAATTAAATCTTGCCCATTTCCTGTTCCTCGTCAGTAGAAAATGTGTAAGGTTCAATGATTGTAATGTGACCTATATGCTCAGTATGCCAATGTCTTGCCTAATAAATATAAAATAGGTGTGATTCCCAGTATTTCCTATCTTAATATAGTAATTAAACACCATAAATAAATTTAGACTATTTTCTATTTTGCAAAAGTGGGAAATGTGTAAGGTTCATTGGTTGTATTGTGCCCTGGTATACTCAGTAGACCAGTGCCTTACCTAATAAATCTATGATGGGTGTGAACCTCATGCTTTCTTCATTTTTGTAGTTGTTTAATACTCTAATTAACTCTAAACTATTTCATATTCCTTAGCAGTAGGAAATATGTAAGGTCATTACATGTATTATTCCTCAATACGTTCAATAACACAATATCTTATCTAATAAATCTAAGTTAGGTGTGAGTCCCAATGCTTCATGTCATAGTATAGTTATTGAGAATTTGAATTAAATCGGAGTTGCTTCTTATTTCTTAAGAGCCTGTGCATCGTACTGTGCCCTAATATGTTCAGTAGGCCAACACATTGCCTAATAAATCTAAGATGGGTGCGAGACTCTGTGCTCCTATCTTAATGTACTCATTGAACATCTAAAATCAAATCTTGAAATTTTATTATTCTATTTCATTAGTCATGTTGTGTCTGCTAGTCGCCAAGTTGGAAAAATATAATTAATTTGATATATATATATATATA
>JXCR01144253.1:465844-481082 GCA_002079205.1 Phalaenopsis hybrid cultivar | reverse complement strand
TATATATATATATATATATATATATATATATATATATATATATATTATAAGTTTGGAAAGTAATAGTTTAATTTTTGAAAAAAATAAAATCAAACCAATCTCATATAGAAAATGGTTTAAATAAACGAGCACAACACCATAAGCGATACATTTATCCCAAGGAATGGACATATTACTTGTTAATGAAGCTCAATTAAATAAACTAAGGAATTTATGACATCTATTTTAGTCTGTGAAACCATTTATGTTGACCAACAAATATCTTCTATATAATATAAAAGATTAGACAGATTTATATTAAGCTGAGTTTTAAAGTTTCCTACAAGAGCAAGCCTCAATAGTTAATTACATCTTGGGTAATTGAATTCACCTAAGAAAACTTTTGATTTCAATCAAAAAATATTGTCTTCAAGAATTTTAAAGTTTAGGACTTTCAAGTTTTGACAACGGAGTATCAAATGGGACAAGATCAAGTTTGGAACATTTATTATGGAATCCAAAGGGGAAAAACTAGAGGATGCCACGGATCCTGAGGAGAACCTCAATGACTTCTCAAGCTATCCTATGGTTTGGCTTCAATTTCAAGGAAATATTGTTAGATATTTCATCCTACTAATTTTATTATTTAGGGCTTACACTTGCATGACACGGTCATACAAATGACCTGAAAGATAGAAGGGTTTATGTCATAATGAACGACAACCTCGAAACCTAAAGCAAATTAGGGCTTAAATTGCACAAAATGATTGTGTAAAGGCCGATAGATAGGTTGAGGATTTATGTCATACTAGACGGGTTTCCTCAAAGTCATATGGCTTGTTATTTAATTCTAAGGAAAGATTTATTCTTGTATATCTGCTTGCTCTCTTGAAGTTATTTTTCTATACTTTCTCATCGTGTTACCCATAGAGTTGGCTCCAAGCTCCTCGTTGAACTTACAACTCTAGGTTCAAGCTTTAAGGTTTATGGTTTTACAGTTTAAGTGAAAATTTTTGTTGTTGTTCAAGTATTATGGGGGCTTAAAGTTGATTAGAGCGACACGGGTTAGGATCCCACGATTCCCTCATTCCAGCACCATAATTTTCTCTTTAATTTACTTAATCTAAATGAATTGTTAAGCTCATTTAAACTGGGGGAGATCTTGTTACCAATCGTAGGTTACCTCATCCGAGGGGCTCCCGTAAAGTCAAAAGGACGTGTTATGTTGATTTTTTTTTATTGTTTTGTTTTGAAAAAGATGTTATTTTAATTTTGAAAACATGTTTTTGGTATTTTTAAATTTTGGTATAGTTTTACAGGTAAAGTAAATATATGTAGGTAAGAAAATGATGTAAAGTAAATAAATAAAATTACAAGTGCATAAAATGTAAATGCGTACATGCGCCTCTACTACCGCTGCATGGTTAGCATCGTAAAACATAATATATAATTGCAAGAAATTCAAATAAATTGTAGGAAAGTAAACAAAAGCATTTGGTACAGAAAAGTCAAAAAACGGGTCGTAGCAAAACACCAGCAAGTAAAAGAAAACCCATAGTCACATATAAAAGATCTGGACTGTGTGCTTCCCGACCTTAAGTGAGAGCTACCAACCTGATAATCTACGGAGGGTAGTCCTAACCTCGATCTACGGAGGGCATTCCTAACTTTGATCTGAGTGATTAACCATGTAGCTTTATAAATTTTCACTTTTAAATTTAATTTTCATACATGTAGAATTTGCTTTATCATACAAAAGAGATTTTTTTTGCAAAGGGGATTTTTATTTAGAACATTGTCTAGGGGGGTGTAGTCCACGCGTTAATTAATTTGATTAAGCGAGGACTACTGTTAACCTAAGAGTATCAGGGACAATTATCTCCTTAAGATTCGTCGAATAATATCATCAGTCCTTATCCTCTCTTTTTGTCAAAGGTCTTTGAGGTAGGAGATACTATTCTAAATCCCACATCATACCCCTCATTTTAGCGCACATTAGCATTATTGTCATTGCCCTAGCCACCTAGACCTCAGACTTACACAAATCTAATGATCCATATCTGGCAAAAATAAATATCCTTGGTTGCTCACAAGGATTTAAATACCTTAGAGAAGACTCGCATACTTGAGCACTGGGTCAATTAATGTAGGATAAGTAGTGTTGGGCATTTTTATTGATCTAAGTGAATTATTGGGTCCCGAGACATAACTTCATGGGTCCCTAATAATTTTAATGGATAATTTTCTTCAGTAAAGAATAATAAGTTTATTTGTCCTTCAAAATATCCAAATGATGACAAAAGTGTTCGGAAGCATAACCCTAAACAACTTTTGAAACCCCTTGAATCATTTCAAGTTAATTTGGACTGTTTAATTAATCATCTAAAGTTAAATTTAAATTCGATGGTTGAATCTACTTTGTGCTCAATGAACCTTAATATCTTAAATATCCCTAGAGCGGGGTACTCGGACATTCACTTGATAT
This sequence comes from Phalaenopsis hybrid cultivar, assembly GCA_002079205.1. Taxonomy (NCBI): domain Eukaryota; kingdom Viridiplantae; phylum Streptophyta; class Magnoliopsida; order Asparagales; family Orchidaceae; genus Phalaenopsis; species Phalaenopsis hybrid cultivar. Next base: position 478,618 of record JXCR01144253.1, on the reverse strand, counting down.
TTTATTTAAGAGTTATGTAAATGGATACCCTTGAGGGCAAGCTCAAGTCATTAAGGATCTCAGACTTCTAATTGAAGTTGGGCTTGTATTGTTTAAAAGTATTCTTAATTAGTTGTGTTCCTCTTTTCTAATCCTCATTAATCACATTTAAATCAAGCCTAGCTCACTACTAATCCCTTAAATCCAATATTCAGGGTAGATTTGCAATAATCCAAATGTTAAATTAAGTAAATTTAATTATCATTAAAGCTCATGCTTATCATATCATCACCAATTAGGGGCTTCAAATAAGTAATTTATTATCTTCCTAGCTTAAGCCCATTACCTTAGCCTCATCCAATTAGGTTAACCTCCAAGTCAAAATAATTTAAGAAAATTATAATTTTGCCCTTATTGTGAAATTGTGACGAATTGGTTTCTACCTCTTAAGCCCTCTTGCTTCAAAAATCCAAAAGAGTTTATTATGATCAATATTACCCATTTACCCTTTCATTAATCCTAAAATTCAATTAGGGCATCAAAATCTCAAAATTACCATTTTTCCTCTATGGCCTCTCCACTTCATAGCTCATTAAATTGAACTCAAATAACTTTGAAATTTTATGGTACCCTACTCATGGGCCAATTAAAATATCAGAGGAAAAATTATGATTTTTTTATTTTTATTTAATTTTTAATAATAATTTTAGCTCAAAATAAGTATTTTTAATGTTAATTTACTCAATTAATCAAAGTAAAGTTTTTGTTCATAAAAAAATTATTGGAGGTTCACTTAGATCAAAGGACCACTTGGACCAAATTTCAAACTTTTTTGAATTATATTTTAATTATTTTAACTATTTATTGATTTTAGTGATTAATTAAATAGAAAATATATTTTAATTTCAAAAAATTACTTTTTATTTTTTTCTTAAATCTCCCTAAGTTCAAAAAACTCATAAAAACAAGCTTTTCATTTTGGTGATTTTTATTTTATTTATTATAATTATTTTAATGATAAATTAAGCAAAATATTTTTTAGCTTTTAAAAATACATAATTACATTAGAAAAATTAGGTAAAATATTTTAAATGGTCCCAATTGATCAAGAAATAATTTGAACGCTTTTGTGCATTTTTATATTTTTGCAATTTCTTAATTATTTTAAATTTTTTTTAAATTCAAAAATAGCCCAAAAATGAATTATTTATTTCAATATCAATTTTATTTTTTGTAGGTTCCCCTAATCACAAGGAACTCCCAAAACCATTTTCATAATTTTCCTAATTGTATTTTATTTATTATAATTATTTTATTACAAAAATATCTTTTTGCTTGAAAAATATACTTTGATATTAAATATGTCAAATGGGTTTCAAATTTTTATAGTGGGTTTAAATGATCGTTATTTAAAATGTGGAACAATTTTTACAATTTTTTGGTTTATATTATATTTATTTAAATTTTTGTTTGTTTTAATGACTTAGTTAGCTATGATAATGTACATAATTATTTAAACTCATTTTATATTTTTTCTAGAGTGCTCTGACCTCAGGGAACCTACCAAAAGAAGTCCCATATTTTTCTATCTTTTATTTTAATTTATAAAATTATTTTTAGGTAAAAATAGGCAACTAACCTTGAAAATTAAGGCATTTAATGTTAGAGGTGTTCTCTGAATTTAGAAAAATCAGAGAACATCTCTAACCGCATGTAAAATAAGCCCTCCAAATTTCAAGCCACACTGATTAATATTTAATTAAATATAATTAAAATACTCTCAAGAGTATTTAATTAATTAAAAATAAAATACATAATAAATAATTTTTATTTTTGGTTCATAATTTTTTTCTCTGTCCACTGAGCAACGGGATATTTTTATTTTCTTATGAATTTCCTTCACCAAGTTATGAATTTTTAAAGTTTTTGAATTTAAATAAATTAAAAAAGCCCTATTTTTCTACTTATCCATGCCGCAACCAACTAATCATAGGCGGCTCTAGAACTCCATGTGGTGTGCTCCCAGTAGACGCCACCTTCCGCATTAGCTGCTACGCAGCCCTCGCTTTATGAAAAAATCACTCGTTTGATTCCTCCTCCGTCGTTTGATCAATACACACACGAATGGACAACATCCGTTCATTATCCCTAAGTGACTCAACCCGAGAACCTTCCAAATTCTAGACTTAAGATCTAGCTTGATACTCAACCAAATCACATGGGGTTTGTAGTTATAGCTTCATCTAGTCAAGGAAAACTTATTTATATGATTAATCAATATGAAACACAACTCCACTTCACAATTAATGAAACTAAGGCTAACATTAGGGATTTTAAAATTTTCCTTTGCCCAAGAGGTGAGGCCTCGATTGGATGCTTGTGGAAGCTTCAGTGGAGTCCAACAAACCTCCTTGAAGTGTCACCCTCCATTAGTATAGAGTCTGTGTAGGAATTCAACCAATAGGTGGTGCGGCTTTGGTCAGGAGTGGGTTAGAGAGCACAATAGAAGGGGCTTTCAGTGGCAAACTTCCTCTTTTAGTCCAATGAAGCTTTTGGAAGGACTAATTAGAAGTTTTGTGGATTTTGGTGGAGTGGCAGGAAAAACCCATGACTTGGATGGTTAAATTGAGCTTAGACAATGGGTTTGAATGGCTAAAAATTATTGGATTGAACTCAGGAAGGCTATAGGAAGCTCAATGAGAAATTTGAAAGGTTCTCCCTAAGCAATTGTTAGCACTCTCCCATTGGTCATGAGGGGGGAGGTTTAAATATCCATGACCATGGTGGCCAGCAGAGCAATCCAAGGGGAATAAAATGTTGCTTATGTGGAGGGATGAGTGGTGCAATTAGTCAATTGGAATGATACACATTGACTAAGTGTAATTCAGGCTTGGTCCACAAGGAGAGCTTCTCGATTTTGTGTTTTTCGACCACTGGGCTGGCCGGCCAGACCAGGTGAGGTGGCTATCAAAGTCAGGCGAGCCAGAGGGAAGTTTAATTGTGATTAGGATGGAGGTTTAGTCAAGTGATGGCAAGCTGTGGTGATATAGGTTGGTGGCAGCTGTGGTGATCCAAGTTGGGCTAGGCCAAGTGGCTCATAGTGTGTTTAGGGTTTGGGTCAAAATTTGGGATTTGACTTGAAGTTATTTTTTTCCTTTGATAGAGCATGTATCTAGGTCAATTAAAGTTCAATTTGATGTGGAACATCTTCATGAGGCATTGGGGTATCGATTGTGTTAAAATTGGGAGGTTATGAAGTTTAATTTAAAGAGATTTGGATTTGGGGGCAAAATTGGAGGTCTTGATTTGGGTTGGACTTAGGCTAGGTTTGAATTTATATCTAGGACAATTGAGAGTTCAAATTGATCTAGGAGGATGTTATGAAGCTTGAAGGAAGTGAACTCGCAAAATTGAATAGGTTAGGAAGTTCAATCTGGTGGATTTTTTAGATTAGGCCAATTTTGGGGCATTTGGATTAGGCTTGGGATTTGAACTTGAAATTGGATTTAATTGGGATATATATATATTTTTTATTTGGGTTTGAAAATGATGAAATTTGATTTGGATTTGAAATTAGGAAAGTATGAAATCAATTTGGTGGAAATTGGGGGTGAATTAGGGGAATCTGGGCCTTTAAGGAAAAAATTGGGATTTTAGTCAAAATTGGTCAATTTAGTCAAATTGGGCCTCCTGGGTGGTTAAGATTAGTTTTGGGAATGTTTGGAATGATTTGGGAGGTTTTGGGAATTTTTGGGCCATGAAGAGCATTTTGGTAATTTTTGCAATTTTGGGGGTATTTGGGGAATTTTGGGAATTTTGAGGTGTTTGATCCTGATTTTGATATGTAAGGATTTATGAAGTTGACACTACTAAAATGCCACAAACTTGATCCTTATATGAAAAGTAAGTTGTGTCAAATATATATAATTATAGGCAATTACTAATGGGATTCTACGCAAGTATACATATCGTTATCAAGTAATAATGAACTTTCTATTTAGGCCCCAAATATCGATCCCATGGGGAAGGTGCAAGTTAGCAATGAAAAAATTTTAACAGGAAATTTACAAAAAATCAAACAAAATCACTGTCACTAATTTCGAGTCAAACTAAATTACATAAGTATTAGCAAAACAGAAATGCAAATTTTGAATAGTAATTACTTATATACTAGCTATGTTTATGTAATGAAGATTTCTTATGTTAAAAAGCATCCTTTACACTACAATGAAATACTGGTGAAATGATATCAGATAAATTTTTATAATATGTAGTGTGCCAAATAGGAGCAATTTTAATTTTCTACCCTGATACATGTCGGCGCTATTTCGGGGATGGTTTGTGGGAGTTGCCCGTAAGAAGCTGTCGGTCACCGGAATCAAAATCCCATCGCCTGCTTCGGAAGGACGTTGAAGTATGAAATCAAACTAACCCCATATTTTTCCTAGTTTAAAATGAAATAGCAATGTACCTCAAATTATGCATCTATCCCGAAGGATAAACACAAGTCTTGAGGATGAGACTCGATCAAATAAACTAAAAAAAGTATGACATCAGTTTGGTTTACGAAACCTTTGTATTTGTCGACAAGTTCCTCTATTTAATATAAAGGATTAAATAGGGTTTATATTAAGCTGGGTTCAGACATGCTTCCTATAAGGGCAAGCCCCTATAGTTAATTACATCTTAAATGACCAAAGTCACCTAAGAAGACTCTCGATAAAAATCATGAAATATTATCTTCAAGGAATTTCTATGGTTAGGACTTTTCAATGAGATCGGACGTAGAGGTATGAAATGAGATTGGCTCAAATTTGGAACATTTTATTATAGAATCTAAAGGAAGAAGAACTATGGGATATCATAGATCCAGAGGAGAACCTCAGTGACTTCCGAAGCGATCTTAACGTTTGACTTCAATTTTGAGGAGAAAAATTTAAATGTTTCATCCTGCATTTTATTATTTAGGGCTTACATTCGTATGAAATGATCACACAAATAGCCTGGAAGATGTGAGGATTTAGGTCGTGACAAACGATAACCTCAAAATCCTAAGACAATGATCACACAAATAGCCTGGAAGATGTGAGGATTTAGGTCGTGACAAACGACAACCTCGGAGAGAAATATTTAGGTGTTTCATTCTGTCAATTTTATTAGTTAGGGCTTACATTCATGTGAAACACAAATGATCACACAAATAGCCTGGAAGATGTGAAGATTTAGGTCGTGATAAACGACAACCTCGGCTAAGACGAGTTAGGGCTTATATTATATAGCAGGGCTATACAAAGGCCTAAAGATAAGGTGATGCAAATAGCCTGGAAGATGTGAGGATTTAGGTCATGACGGACGACAACCTCAGAATCCTAAGATCAAATAGCTTGGAAGATGTGAGGATTTAGGTCGTGACGAACGACAACCTCAGAATCCTAAGATCAAATAGCCTGGAAGATGTGAGGATTTAGGTCATGATAAACGACAACCTCGGAATCCTAAGATGTATAGCCTGGAAGATGTGAGGATTTAGGTCGTGACAAACGACAACCTCGGAATCCTAAGACGGTATAGCCTGGAAGATGTGAGGATTTAGGTCGTGACAAACGACAACCTCAAAATCCTAAGATGATTTAAGAGTTATATTGTATAGCAGGGCTATGCAAAGGCCTAAAGATAAGGTGAGGATTTATGTTGCATAAACAAGCGACCTCGAAGTCCTATGGCTTTGTCGNAGACTCTTGATAAAAATCAAGAAAAATTATCTTCAAGGAATTTCAAAGGGTAGGACTCTTCAACGAAATCAGGCATGGAGGTGTGCAAGGGGATTGGTTCAAATTTGGAACATTTTTTATTGCATAATCGAAAGGAAGGAGGACTAGGGTATGTCATGGATCCAGAGGAGAGCCTCTGTGACTTCCCAAGCTATCCTAATATTTGGCTTCAGTTTTGAGGAGAAATATTTACGTGTTTCATCCATTAGTTAGGGCTTACATTTGTGTGAAATGATCACACAAATAGCCTGGAAGATGTGAGGATTTAGGTCGTGACAAACGACAACCTCAGAATCCTAAGATGAGTTAGGGCTTATATTATATAGCAGGGCTATGCAAAGGCCTAAAGATAAGGTGAGGATTTATGTTGCATAAGCAAGCAACCTTGAATTCTTATGCCTTTATTGTTTAAGTCTAAGGAAGGAAGATTGGTTTAGCTGGGGAAGAAAGATTTTTTTGTTGAAGATGGCCATGCTGCCCACCAAGCTAGCTCCAAGCTCCTTGTCGCGACGAGTTTGAGTTATCTAGTGTGTCAAGTTATAATATCAAATCAGGTGGCTCTATGGTTGAAGTTCTTTAAATTTTATGAGGGCCTATTAAAGTTGATTAGAGCGATACCGGTTAGGATCCTGCGGTTCCCTCATTCGGCATCACTATTTTCTATTGGATTCACTTAGTCCAAATAAACTTATCAAACCCAACTTAATGAGTTCCATAATTTTGTTTAAACCATGGGAAGCCTCGTTAGCAACCGTATGTTACCTCCTTCGAGGGATTCCCGATCATCCGATATAGACGTTTTAATTTGGTTTAAGTTGTAGTTTTAAGTGATGTTTGTGATTAAATTTTGAGTTGTTTTATATTTGCATGTTGTGGCGGTGAATTTTATCTTGGTTGATTTTTAACTTTGGTTTTGGGTTATGGTTAACATGCAAGTTTATGTAGGTAAATGCAAGCATGAAACATGTAAGGAAGAGGCAGAAGGAAAATGGTACTATAAACTGTAAAAGCGTACCCGATGAGTCTTCTCGTTCCATCACCTGAAACTTAAAATGGATGTTAAGGCAGTTTATGAAGAGCAGGAAAGGTCAAATTTTGCTAATTTTCCTAACCCTATGTCATATCTTGGTAAGTCCTTCAAAAGTTTAATTAAGGATGATTCCATTGAGCAAAGAATATTAAGTTTAATAGGTCTCTGAGGTATCCAACAAGTTAGGAGGGGGAAGCAGGTCCATGCCTCCCTCTCACCAACTGGTGAAAAGCCTCAAGTGCTTATTATGTTGCTTAATAGTTCATCCTGTAAATACCCTTATTACTGAGTGAACATTAGCGTCTTAATTATCCCTAAGACTTAATGGTTCATCCTGTAAATATCCTTATTACTTAGTGAACATTGATGTCTCAATTATCCCTAAAAAGGGGTAATTATCATTTGTCATTCAATTTAAGAATTATGTGGGTGAAGACCCTTAAAGGGGCAAGTTAGTGTAATTTGAACACTTAGCCAAATTTCAATCCTAATTGGGCTTAGTGGTGTTTCAAGGATGTTTGATTTTATTTATTTCTCTAAAATTTGTTTAATCAATTTTTTATTTAGCCTAAGTCACCACTAAGCCCTTAGGGCCTAGCTGAGTGTCTTAATTAGTTTTGAAAAAGGGTTAAGCTTTAAGTGGTTATGACTCATAGTTTGGATTTTATTAGAAAATCAAGATAGGGGTATTAAATTGATTAATTATTGGCTTCAAAAGTCATACCCCTTAAGTCTAGGATCATTTAATTTTAATAAACTTCGAAATTTTAAAAATTTAAAAATTTATTAATCTTAATTAAGAAAGTGCAATTGGGNTTTGAAACTTTTATGATAAGTTCTCTGGATCATAAATCACAGTGGAGATCAAAAATCAAGTCATTTAAATGTCTATATTTTCCAAAGTTAATTATCTTAATGATTTAGTATTTGAAAAAATTTAAGTGTAAATGTTTAAATTTTCCAAAATTAATTATCTTAGTGATTTAGTGTTTGTAAAATTTAAAGACAATGTTTATATTTTCCAAAATTAATTATCTTAGTGATTTAGTGTTTGCAAAATTTAAGTTCACTAAATGACTTGACCCATGAAATTTTTTCCAAAGGTTTCTCTAGTCATGGTGGACCTTCCAAATTTTTTTTAGGATTTTATAATCAATATGCTAATTTCCATGATTATTGTAAGGAAATAATGTAAAAAAAATTGAAAAATATGGATCTCTATATAGGAACCTCATCTGACTTTGGAAAAATTAGAGAATGTTTCCCCTTATAGAGGCTACAAAATGTCAAAATTTCAAGCCAAGGTGATGTGTCAATATATATGGAGAATCAAATGATTCGAAATAGTATTTAATTAATTAAAAATATTTTATGCATCAAATGGACCAAAAAATTATTCCATATTATTCTCCTTTGTTTACTGAGCAAGAAAATATTTTTATTTTATTTTTGTGATTTTTCTACAAAAAGTTATGGATTTTCTAAGTTAGGGGTATTTAAATAAATAGGAAAAAGTCCTATTTATCTAATTAAACAGCGCGTGACACCTCAACCTACGACGGCTCCAAAGGCATGCATGGCGCACTCTGGTTGGACGTCGTCGTCCACGTAGCTTGCTGACTCGGCCCGCTGTTTATGTCCCGAAGCGCTGTCCGGCTCGATTGCCCCCGTCCATTTGATACATGCTTGATCAAACGGCTCCCCATCATCGCTTTCAATAAAATGATCTCTTGCCCGTCCACACTAAAACCTTAAGATCTCAGCCTAGACTCAACCAAATCACTTCGGGTTTGATTCTATGGACTCGTCTAAGTGAGACGAACACATCCATACAGTTAAGATGCCATGAAATCAAGTTTAAGTAAATGGAGAATCAAAATAAGCTCAGGAGGAGGAGGAGTTTTATACCTTTGATCTGAGAAGGGAGGCTTCAATTAGAGGTGCTCGGTACTTTCGTTGGGGTCCAAGGAGGCTAGGGATTGAGTCCCTGATCTTAGTATAAGGCCTAGGTATGAATCCGACCAAGCTCGATTTCAGATTTTGGTCTAGAGCTATGGTAGAGGCTCTGTGGAAGGGGGATTTGATAAGGCTTTGGCTTCTTTCACTCTTGTGAAGGTGTAGGCACAGGAAATTGAAGTTTGGTGGAGTGTGGAGCTGTATTGGGTTCTTTCCTGGTTTTAATTGAGCTCCGACAAGGGGAATGGGTGAGGAAAAATGGTTGGGATGCACTGAGGGGATCTTTGTTGAGCTCCGACAAGGGGAATGGGTGAGGAAAAATGGTTGGGATGCACTGAGGGGATCTTAGGGAAGCTCTGGGTGAAGTTTGAATGGGAATGGGTGAGGGAAAATGGTTGGAATGCACTGAGGGGATCTTAGGGAAGCTCTGTGCGAAGTTTGGAGAGGCCTCTATAAGAAAATTTCATCACACCTCCCATGGCCATGGGAGGTGAGTTTTTATAAAAATGGTCATGGGGTGGCTCTCAGGGCATAAGTTTGGGTGCATTGTGGTGCTTAGGGGGAGGGCAGAGGAGCTCCATAGTTTGATTTGGATGAGTTGGCCTCTAGGTTTTATCTGGGTGAGGTCCCATGGGGGTGGCTCTCAGTTTTGGGCTTTTCCGACCACTAGGCTGGTCGGCCAGCCAGGGGGAGGTGGCTAGGAGCTCAGGGAACCCATAGGAATCCATCACAGCAATTTAATGCAAATGTGCTTAGATTTAGCAAAGATATCTTAAGCATGTGCATTTTTGGAAATAAGATCCCTTAATTTTGAAGACCTTTGGTCCATGGCTTGATTTAGTTGGTTTCATGGTGTTTGGACTGGTCACTAAGTCCAACTAATGGCTGTGGTGGAGTTAATTTGGTGGCTTTAAGGTGGTTTGGTCACATTTAGGGTATGGGTCCAAGTGGGTGCAAATGACCAAAACTTGGGTTTGGGCTAGGTTAGCAATGTCAATTGGGCTCAATTTATTATTGCATTTGGTGTAGATGATCACAAGGAACAACTTTGGTGAAGGATGGAAATGGTTTTAAGTTCAATTGAAAGGTCAATTTGAAGGAATTTTGAACANCCCCCAAACTGATTGTTCTGCACTAGTTGGATAATCTCAGGATTTATTTCAAATGAGTCAGCTTCTACGACAAGGTTTTGTATACTTGAGTGAATTTCATCTGTCGTAGGATTTACATAATCCCTCAATGAATTATGATGATTTTCCAAGTTATTGTCTTGAAAGTTTTCCATTTCCATTTCTAGTTTTTCGAGTCCTCTTTGAATTTTTTTTTTTCAAACTCGGGATCATAAGGCACAGGTCCTGCAGATCCTTTGTTTCGCATATGCAACACAACAAACAATACATTAACAATTAAACAAATAACAGATGAAATATATTCAACACAACAAAACATTTTCACGAACACCTTATTTTTCACACAAACAGTTTTTTTTAACACTTTTTCATATAAAAATACTTTTCACACAAAAATAGTTTTTTTTTTACGACACTATAGTTTTTCAAGTCTAAGCCTAATTACTTCAACTAAAATTCTCCTAAAGTTCTTAACGAAGCTTCCCCGGCAACGGCGCCAAAAACTTGACAGCGATTTTATATATGCTTAAATTTATGAACCCAAATTTATATATTTATAATGATTTTGTAAAGTCACAATTTCAAACGCAAGTATACGTTTCTCTCAAGTAATATAGGGCTCTAGTGGAGTCCCGTTAATCGATCCAACAAGAGAAGCGAGGTAAGTAATACAGGGCTCTAGTGGAGTCCCGTTTATCGATCCCACAGGGAAGCGAGGCAAGAGGTCTTTAATCAAATTTTAATCTACTAATATTAGTCCTTAGTTTGGAGTCGATTAAAATGATGTTTTATCTAGCAACTACTCCTAAATGCAAGTATTAAATGTAAAGATGGTAACTATAACTAAATGCAAATATTAATTCTAACGCTAACTCTTTGTGGATGAATTGGTTTGGAGAATTTTGAGATATTAAAAACTACGATTCTTATGTAATGAATTAGATAATGTAAAGGAATGAGATGCATTAAATATTATATGTGTCAAATAGGAGCAATCATATTATTTACCATTTGGTCCAGACATAAAGAACATTGACTAATCCTACATAAATTGGAGCATACTTATTCTTTACCCTTTGGTCCAGGCATAAAGAACATTGACTAATCCTACGCTTTTTTACTGAATCTGTGGCTAGGCTGGGAGGATACCGGCTATCACTTCGGAGCTCCCACGTTCCCCTCACCTGAGGGCTAACATCTACACTCTGATTCTGCGGCTAGGCTGGGAGGATACCGAATAAAGAACATTGACTAATCCTATGCTTGGTTACTGAATCTACAGCTAGGCTGGGAGGATACCGGACACTTTGGAGCTCCCACGTTCCCCTCACCTGAGGGCTAACATCTACACATCAACACCCAAACATAAAGAACATTGACTAATCCTACGCTTGTTTACTGAATCTGCGGCTAGGCTGGGAGAATACCGGCTCTTACTTTCGAGCTCCCACGTTCCCCTCGCCTGAGGGCTAACATCTACACTTCAACACCCAAACGATAGGATTGAATTGAGCTCCCACGTTCCCCTCGCCTGAGGGCTAACATCTACACTTCAGCACCCAAACGATATGACTTACCCTTTGGTCCAGACATAAAGAACATTGACTAATCCTATGCTTGGTTACTGATTCTGTAACTAGGCTGGGAGGATACCGACTCTCACTTTGGAGCTTTCACGTTCCCCTCACTGAATCTGTATTCTTTACCCTTTGGTCCAGACATAAAGAACATTGACTAATCTTATGCTTGTTTGCTAAATTCGTATTTACCCTTTGGTCCAAGCATAAAGAACATTGACTAATCCTATGCTTGTTTATTGAATCTGCGATACCCTTTGGTCCAGACATAAAGAACATTGACTAATCCTATTCTTGTTTATTGAATCTGTGGTCCCTTTGGTCCTGGCATAAAGAACATTGACTAATCCTACGCTTGTTTACTGAATCTGCGGCTAATCTTTGGTCCAGGCATAAAGAACATTGACTAATCCTATGCTTGGTTACTGATTTTGCGGCTAGTTGGGAGGATACCGGCTCTCACTTCGGAGCTCCCACGTTCCCCTCGCCTGAGGGCTAACATCTCCGCTTCAGTACTCAAACAATAGGACTGATGGGGATTTTAGTCTGTCACCCTAAAATCTCCAATTCTACACCCATCAAAGTATATTTCCCTGTTTATTTGCACTCAACTCCCATGAACTTAATCATCCATGGAATTTGAATGTGATTCCACTTTGTTGAGAATTACACCGCCCTTTCGGATCAATGAAATTACAATAAATTTTAACACTACAACAGACTTTTATTGTAATGTAAATAAAGTGCAAGTAAAAACCATCATATTTACAATTAAATCTCACTTCTAACATGCATCACAAAATCCTAAACATGAATTCTACTCATTAAAAAAGAAAAGTAAAATGAAAACAATAAGCATCACAAAATCCTAAACATAAATTCTACTCATTACAAGAAAAAAGTACAATGAAAACAACGCATAATCTTCTCAACATGAATTATACTCATTACAAAAGAAAAGTAAAATGAAAACAACGGCATAATCTTCTCATAATTATTTCCAAACAAGAAGAGAGAGTAAGAGAAACACATCACAAAGCACGAAGAAAACACAACGACTAAACATGAATTCTACTAATTACAAAAGAAAAATAAAATGAAAACAATGACATAATCTTCTCATACCATTATTTTAGAGTAAGAAAAACACATCACAAAGCACAAAGAAAACACAACGGAAAACTTCATTTCATCAACGTAAATCCACTAGATAAGTGTTTACAAAACCATAAGATAATGAATAACAGCATACTTAGTCTTTTCCCTTTAAAGAAAGAAGAAAATCTCTCCCACAAAGTCTCCCGCCGATCCATGCAATGTTAGAACATCTT
>JXCR01144253.1:376371-464672 GCA_002079205.1 Phalaenopsis hybrid cultivar | reverse complement strand
TTGAATGCAAATAAATAGGGAAATATACTTTGATGGGCGTAGAATTGGAGATTTTAGGGTGACAGACTAAAATCTCCAATTCGGTCCTATTGTTTTAGTACTGAAGCGGAGATGTTAGCCCTCAGGCGAGGGGAACGTGGGAGCTCCAAAGTGAGAGCCGGTATCTTCCCAACCTAACCACGGATTCAGTAAACAAGCATAGGATTAGTCAATGTTCTTTATGTCTGGACCAAATGATAAATAATATAATTGCTCATATTTGACACATACAATATTTAATGCATCTCATTTCTTTACATTATCCAATTAATTACACAAGAATAGTAGTTTTTAATATCTCAAAATTCTCCAAACCAATTTATCCAAAAATGGTTATCTTTAGAATTAATATTTGCATTTAATTATAGTTACTATCTTTATATTTAACTATTGCATTTAGAAATAGTTGATAGATAAAACATCATTTTAATTGATATTCTAAATTAACGACCAATTATAGGAGACTAGGATTTGACTAATGACCTCTTACCTCGCTTCCCTGTGGGATCAATAAACGGGACTCCACTAGAGGTTCTATATTATTGAGCGATACGTATAATTGTGTTTGAAATGTGACTTTACAAATCATTAATAAATATATAAATTTGGGTTCATAAATTCTTGCATATTAAAAGTTGCATCAAGTTTTTGGCGCCGTTGCCGGGGATTTAAATCTTTTAGTAGTGGTGTCAAATTCTTGTATTTTTAAGCATATATAAAGTCGCTGTCATAGGACACGAAGGAAGAAAACTTTTTATTAAAAAAAATTTATTATATATATATTTTTTTATTAAAAGAAAATATCAATTTTTTTGAAATTCATTCGTGGGTGGCACCCCAACAAAATAGATGTCGTTTCTAACAAAAATCGATGTTCTAGACGCGACGGTGCGGTCTGTTTCGTCACCCGGGATCACGTGGATAAATTCGTCGGTGATTGCGCCAAATTAACTTCAATTTGCGTGCGGCGCATCAAATGAAATTATTTTGACCTGATTGGAGCCATTCAACGAGTAAGATAAAAAAATATTGACCAGTTATCGCATAAATAACAACCAAAGTCAAATATGACGCTTGCAGTGGCAATTCAAACATCGCACACGCCACAGTGTCCACCTACGTCTTTTAAATTTCTATAGGAGCTCAATTTGAGCTTCAATATGTCGGCTTTTCGTTTGACTCAATCAAATGTTGAGGATCTGAAATCGTCTATATGAAACTGCAAGGAGCGAAGAAAAGACTTGAATTTCTAAGGGGTGTGAGTCCCAGTCTAGTCCTCTAGGAGAGTCAAAATAGGGAGATCTTAAGGCTACATCCTAGGGTATCTAAAGAAGGGAAAAGAAGACCTCAAAAATGAGTTCAACAGCCCTTTGAGCCCTGTCGTTCATTGGCTTCGTTGATATCACGTTGACGACCCGATGTCGATGAGCTGTCGTCCATTTGGAATACGACGATTTGTCCTCTGCCTTTTGGCTCGGACGTGCTTTAACGTGTTGGGATATCCCCGTCAAGATGATTTAGATTATTTTGTGGGCCCCGCGTGTCGATAGCTGCTACCCATTTGAGATGTGAGAGAGTCACTCTTTGTCCGATGACTTAGCTTGAGCTTTGAAGTATCGAGATTGTTCCAACACGGAATAACCTCCCTTTGAGTACCTATTGCCCCGAGGTTCACGATAATCCAAGCAAAACTTCTTTTATCGAGAGTAACTTGGGTACCCCCCAAGATGTAATTAACCAAGTGGGATACGTCCCCTTAGGAGTGCTCTTGACCCCAGAACATGCACCTACACCTGAATCTCTGGTTATGGGTAGTCTACGTAGATATTCTTTTGCGGATATGGGTTTAAGGGTGTTTTCACCCGATTTTGTTTGGGCGAAAACTCTTAACCTATCCTTGCGAGGTTTACCGCACTCTCCACGTTTTGTGTTTTTCTCTTGTTTGTCGCTTTGTCGTGTCCCGGTTCCTCTCCTCTTCGAATCACTGATCTGATTCGAGAGGGAGATTTATTTGAATAAGAGAAGTATACGACGATCGACAGGCTGGCGACTCCTTCTAAAATAAAAGAGAGAAAAACGAACGAATACAGGTGGTAATCAAACTATCCTTTGGTGCTTCAAATCCCAGGCGAGGATCAACATTAGTCGGTTCGGGGTCACGGCAGCATTTCCTAAAGTTGTCTCACATGAACCTTTCTAACTCGTGGTGGAGTCGATTCTCTTGTGCTTCTCAACAAGCTTTCATTTTTTTTCTCACCTTCCCCTCATCTATATTTACTGAACATACCATGGAGAATAACCTTGTATGTTATGTCAGTTTTTTATAGGGTAAGATCCACCATTACAAAGTAGAGTAGGAAGAGCCCAAACCAAGAAGAAGGTCTAGAATTAAATCGAATGAGGTTCAATGATATCTTGTTGCCCTATTTATAAGATCCAACAGCTCTTAATTCAAGGGAGTTGTTGCATTATGAAAATTATTCAGAATTCAAGGCTAATTATGTGTATTTAATTCGTTCATTCTTATTACAGCATAACTTCGTAAGATACGAAAGAATCAAGATACTAAATAGGTATGACCACAAAGTTGCCAATTAGATCATCACAAATCAAATGGCTTGGGATACTACTCGTCCTTAGGGGTCATTCCAAGGTAAGCTAGGCAGATGCTAACTCAAGATCACATATGATCGAGCTTGGCTGAGAATGGACAGGAGAATTGAACTGCACCACCAAGCTCGACTGACCAAGCCCGACTGACTGAAGCCAAGTGGTTGAAGCCAAATGACCCTTGACGAGAAAATAAAGCCAAATGATCATAATGGTGTGCCTAAATGACTTCATATAAATTTGACTTCCTGGAAGGCCCCAATTCACATAATTTGTAGGGTTATCAAAATTTAGGGAATTCACATATCTTCTCTCATACAAGAGATACTTAAATTAGTCATTTTATGAGGACCAACCACTGTAAATAGAGAGGATTAAATGTAAATGATAATTCTATTTGTTTTTTTATCCCAACGAACTTAGGAGCTATCTTCGAGCCTTCTCTCTTTTCTTTTCATCTATTTCTTGGGATGATTTATGGACAAATAAAAAATATAATGTTTCGAAAATATTATGATAAATCAACATTTTCAGCATTAAAGAAATACTTTAAACTTAGCATTAAAATTATTGAAATAGTTATTTTGATGATAAATTAGAAACCAAAATCGTTTTTGAGTTTAAAAATAGCTTTACGAAGTATAGATTTTGATCAATTTTTGGACAAATGTCTAGCTATCATATAGAAAGTCACTGTGCACTCAAACAAATGAAAACAGTACACGTGGCCAAACCGGCACGTCTTTCACCGCTTCTTTTGTTGATTTTCTTAAAATCGATCGGGTAGTTTGTCAAAATGGATGAACTAAGTAATCAGATATGAATCGGCCTGCTCGGCTCGTCAGCTTGCCACATTTAAAAATAATTATAAATAAATTTATAAAATATTAATATTAAATCTAATTTATTAAGAATCACAACTATATATTTTTTTATTATTTTCTCTACACTTTAATTTTTTTTAATCATTTTACGATAAATTTTTTAGAAAACTATACAAGTTTTTATTTTTTGTTAGTCTAATTTTTTAATTTTTCATCAATTTATAATAAAATTTTTTGTATAATTTTTTTTCTCATCTATTTCCCAATTCATATATATTTACATATATAACACTTAAATTTTATTTTTTATATTTATGTCACTTAAATATTTCATATCACATAAAAATATCACTATTATATTTTTAAAGTGAGATGTGCATATTTATACATAGATAAAATAGTTTGTGTGTAAAAATTGAGGTTTAGATATCATATATATCAATACATAAAATGAAGCGGCATCCATGTTAAATAAACCAAAATCTGAATTAGATTAGTCATATTTAGGGGTGTCAAAAATTGGTCATGAGAAAATTCAGGAGACGAATCTTGTGAGCTGCTCCATGAATATAGCACCAAGCAGGGAGACAAAGAACGAGGGCTTCTTTTTTACATCGTGAACAATAAATGGTATATTGAATAGAGAAAAAGCTATTACAGGAATATGTATATATGTAAATAAAGCTAGAAGAAGAATTCTAGAAGGTAAAGGTGATCCTAATACCCTTAGTGGATGTCACGAAGAGATAAAGGAGAAATTTCTTTTTGCTACCTAGTAGAGTATGTTTGTTATGCCTCCTCAAGTTGACTATTAGGTGGACGAATGGTAAGCTTGATCCGAAGGTTGTTGAAGGTAGATGTCGTATCACTCTTCATGAAGATGACAACCCTTTGATTCGAAGAGCTATGTGCACAACTTGAATGACACCTAAGGTGACGTGGTCATGGATAAAGTGATAGTTAATCTCAATGTGTTTTGGTGTGGGTGTAGAAGATTGGATTGAGGGCGATCGTGATTGATGAGGTGTTGTCACATAATATTGTGGTGGGGTTTGTTGTAGGTGTGTGGAACTCTTTAAGAAGTCGATGAATCCATAGGACTTCGGTGGAAACTGCAGTTTGAGAGTGGTACTCTACTTCAATGGATGAGTGGGCCACTGTCTTTTGCTTTTAAAATATTCAAGAGATGAGTGTACTGCTATGAAAGGTGTAAAAATTGGTGGTGGATCATATGTCATGTGATTCACCAACCCAATAGGAGCCATAATAAGTAATGAGTTGTAAGTTTCCTTTGGTGGTGGGGAGACCAAAGTTAATAGTTCCTTTGAGATACCGGAGAAGGCACATGATCAATTGAAAGTGGTAAATGAGTGGGCGGTGCATCTATTGACATATGTGATTGACAACGAAGGCTATTTCAGGGCCGATTATGGTGATGAATTGGAGAGAGTCGGCTAAGCGATATTAGGTGATATCGAGGTATTCTTGGAGGGAGTCTTGGTCGATTGTAATCCCAATGGGAAAGTGGGGTATGGATTGGTTTGTAGGGTTTAGTTGGATAGTAATCCCAATGAAAGTTATAACAGGACCTAGTTCCTTGATTTGAAACTCAGAATCGAGGGGGTAGAAGAGGCTAGTGATGGCACGGGGGTTAGTTACCTATGATAAGAATGTTATCCACATTGACTAGGAAGTAGGTAGTGGTTTGGTTGCGATCGTAGATGAGGTTTTGAGTTGAAATCTTTTAGTATTCAGGTAAGTCATAAGAGTTGCGTACCATTTGTGGGGAGCTTGTTTAAGACCGCGGTATGTCTTTTTAATGTGGCACAAATTGTTGAGAATTTGAGTATCTTGAAAGCCTTGAGGTTTGGTGCATGTATGTGCTTGACACATCGAGTAGTTGAATTCGTCATTGGTAGTGAGTTGCGGCTGATAAAAGTGTCCAAACTGTAGGCATTTTGGTGACGGGCTGAAGGTTTCACTACATTGGGTGCCAAGTTGTTGTTTTAAACCTTTTACAACCTTGCTTTGAATTTTGGGAGTTGTTCCATCTTAAGTTTGTTTTTGGCACGATATGTCCATTTGCAAATGATAATGTTGGCAGGAGGGAATGGGTTGATAAGAACCGAAGTTCCTTGACGTTGAAGTGGCTCAAATTCAGTGGGCATAGCCTTGGGCCAGTGAAGATGTTTGATGTCCTGAGAATAGGTTATGGGATCGGATGTGGACGAGGTGGTTATTAGTAAGTTTAGAAATTGTTTGAGTTTAAGTGATTCAGTTTGAAGGCAAGTTTTATTGGGGTGGGCGGATGTCATATAGGGTGGAATGTGTGGTAGGACTGATGTGGAGGTTGTTAATTGATTTGTTTGGGAGAGAGTGGTGGTATGTAGTGGAGGATTTGGGGAAGACATAGCTGCTTAATTAGGCGACTAAGATGTTGGTATAAGGAGGTTTGGTGTGGTGTGAGATATGGAGGTGTAAGTTGAGGTCGGTGAGGTATGATGAGAAATGCGAGTTCGTTGAAGATCACATGGCATGATATCATGATTTGTTGTGCTTGAGGGTTGCAACAGAAGTATCCTTTGTGANATATCCAGCTGAGAGAAATGATGATGATTGTTTTCGGATGGACGAAATTGATTATCTAAGTAAAAACTATTTTCAGAAAATTTTTGAGAGTGAGTTAACTGATGAGATCGAAATGGGGCTTTCATGATGAGTCTAAAATGTTGTTTAAAGAAGACTGTATGTATGTTCAGGGAGGTGTGAAATGATGGACGTTACCAAAAATAGTAAACTTTTAATTCCATCTGTTGAAAAATCTCATGACCTTAAAATGAATTTACCTCATACAATTTTAAAGCCTACCTATTTGGTGAATTCATATACATCACTAGTCTCTATATCTTAACATTCGACTCAATCACAAGATGAACCTGAATTGACTGATGAAATCAGTAAAAGATCTCTTATAAAAGAGTTATTCAAAGTCACTGAATGGCACATTCCGTGGTATATGAACAAAATGAATGAGATTCTGATACTAGGGCAGATTATTAATGTAATTAACAGTTACCCCCAGAGATTTTACCTAGTGACTCTGAGATAAATCCTAAGGAAATGAATTATGAGAAATTTAAATTGATATTTAGAAGAGAATTCGAGGATTTATTTCAAAAGAGCTTTGAGTTGAGAGATAAGGACAAGAAAATTGAAAGATCAATGGAAGAAATTCCTGAAGAATTGGAAGATAATTTGAAACAGAAGATTAACATAGAAGATATTGATCAAGAATCTGAATTATCTCGAGAGAATTAATTTGGGAGATCTTGAATTATCATATAAAGATCCATTTCTTATAAATTTCAAGGATGATATGAATATGCAAATTGAGAAAATTACTAGAAGAATATTGGATCTAGAAATAATATGAGGAACAAGGATATGAATCAATATGAAAAGGAAGAGCTGAAAGAAAAATTTAAATTCGAGGTCTTTGTAGGAATCCCTGGATCTGGACAAAATTGGGTTTTTGATCAAGGATTACTTAATTGGATTTTTGATCCAGGTGGAATAATTTGTCGGGCTAGCGACGTTAAATCAAGCGCTTTATGGAAGGCAACCCATAGTTATCTGTGTGGTTTGATTTAGTATGCTTAAGAGTCATGATTGTTAGTGTTGTATTGTGTTTGCTTTAGTGTGGATTGATCTACTTGTTTGATGTTTAGATTATTAGTGGTTTGATTTACTTTTCGTGAGTCATGAGGGAGATATTCATTAAATTCTTATTATGGTTAGACTTGTATGTTCTCTTGTAGTAGTTGGATTGACGAGTCCACTACAACTCGTGACTCACCCGAAGTTGAGTTTTACAAAAGACATTATGATATTTTACAGCGATAGTTCCATCTCAATTTTGTTACTTCCTTTTTCATACTTTATTTTCATTTGATAGGAGTCGCGAACCTATTTGATGAGTAACTTATGGATGATTTTACAATGTACTTATAACTGCTAGATGTGCTTAATTATTAGGATATGATGATGTCTGGTGTTGGTGCTCGAGAACAAATATATCGGGGATAATCTTATCTTTGGCATTAGAATCTATAAAATCATTTATAAGCACCCAATATATTTGTGTAGTGATTCCGTTAGAAATTGAAGTAAGTTAGTGAGATGTGATGAGATGGAGGAAGAATTGACCTCATTTATCTTGTGTATTTGTGTTTGTGTTTGTGTTACAATTTATAAGAATTGAAAAACATTTTTATATTTCAATGCTGATACATCTTATGCTAGTTAGATTTGTACTTATTTCAAAATTTCATTACCCAACAAATTCTCTAATGATTTATATGTATAGAAAACTCCTAATATTACAGACCAGGTAAAGTAGAAATTTTGAGAAGGACTGCAAAAATTTCAGAATGATGAAAATACCTAAAATACTGAGGTATGATTTATATTTAGAATTTTTCTTTCCACCTGTATCATTTCATATTCAAAAATTTAAGTTTGGGGGAGAGAAGAAAAAGATTAACTAGTAGATGTTCTCAATTTAAATATTTTCAAAAAAATTATTAATATGATTTTATGTAGTGAATTTAATTCAGTGACCGTCCTCTATTTCAATATTTTCCAAAATTATTTATATGATTTCATGTAGTGAATTTAATTCAGATAACTATATTTTTTTATAGATATTTTAAATATTATGGTAGATTTAAAGAAATATTTTTGTAATGAAAATTATTTTGAAAATTAATATTGTAGATTAAGATATTTAGTATAAGAGAATAAGACTATAGTTAACTATTTAAAGTAAAGGACACTATATTTTGAAGTGGTGAAATTCAGATAACTATATTTTATAGATATTTAAATATTATGATAGATTTAAAGGAATATTTTTTAAGAAAAATTAATTTTGTAAACAGATATTTAAATATTATGGTAGATTTAAAGGAATATTTTTATAATGAAAATTATTTTGTTAACGATATTTAGTATAAGAGAATAAGACTATAGTTAACTATTTAAAGTAAAGGAAACTATATTTTAAAGTTTAGTATAAGAGAATAAGACTATAGTTAACTATTTAAAGTAAAGGAAACTATATTTTGAAGTCTTGGAAATTCGTTTGAGAAGAAAAGATTGGGGCTCAATGATGTAAAAGATATGAAATATTATAAGGTAAATGAATGCTTTGAGTTTCAATTTTAGGGAAAAAAGGTGATGCTCAAAATTATTAAAGGCTATCCAGATATAATAATCCTCACTTGAAAAAAGAAAAAGAAAGGATTAACAAAAATCCCTGTAAAGAAAAGAAAAATATATAGATTGAGCACAATCCAAATGAAAAAGAGAAAAGAAAAAGAAAGAAAAAAATATAAAAGTGAGGAGAAGCTTGAGGAGATGCCTAATCAAAAATTGGCTTCACTGGACTTAAATACATTTCTGAACTTATATTTATGGATTAGCATCTTTTACTAGTAGTGTTCTCATGAAATTCATATCATTTGAATATTCTAAGTGACTTGATATTACAACATATAATCATTCTTGAAATGAATAGAAAGCTAGAACTCTTAAACTTGATGACTAGATAATCTTGTACCTACAGAGTTAATTTAATTACTTAAATTTTTTCTGAAAATCTCACTATGATATTTACTTAAATCAAACTTATAGTATTTTTGAATTAAAACTTTACTACAATAGATCAGAACTTTTATGTAGTACTAAAATTACTTAAGGACAAGTAATAGTTAAGTTTGGGAGATTTTGACCAAAGGAAAACTTTTTGAGATTTTCATATCTATTTTACACTGATTTTGATGATATTGCACTTTAAAGAAAGGTATTTTTTATGTTTTATTGTAGGTATGATGAATTATGGTCATTGGAGCAAAAAGAAACAAAAACGGTGCAATTTGGAGCAAAAACGAGCAAGAAATGAAATTTTGCCCTGTCACCTTTTGATAAGTCTTTCAATGCTTAATCACTTTTACACGCAAGAAATGATATTTTGCCCTATCACCTTTCGATAAGTCTTTCGATGCTTAATCTCTTTTACACTTCTTGCATATTTTTGAATGAGATTACACTTTAAATGAAGGTTGTTTTCATGCTTATTTTGTAGGGCTATTTGTTAGGAACTCAACGCAACTGAAATAGGGCGAAACAGAGCTAAAACGGAGCCAAACGAAGCGAAACGGTGAAGTTGCGCAGTCTGCCCGCCGACGGCACCAAAATGGCGCCGACTACGAGATTTATCCAAGAAGACCGAAAAACGACAGAAAAGCTCGCCGACAGCGCCCTCGAGCCCGCCGAAAGCACCCGGGACGACTATGGACCGACTTTTGGCGGTTATGGGCTGAGATTCAATGTATTTGGACTCTTTTTGGAAGGGTGCTTGTGGCAACTCTTCATACTTCGTCCCTACACTTTAAAATAACGAATTTAAGTTAGAAAAATAAGGATTTTGGTGAGAGGAATGTTAGGAAAAGTGTGGAGAAAGTTTATGTTTATTAAAATAGGAGTAGAAATGTAGATTTCTACCCTTTTGGAGACATTGAAGAGGAGATTTTGAGAGAATTTGTAAGGAGATGTTCTAGCATTGCATTGATCGGCGGGAAACTTTGTGGGAGAGATTTTCTTCTTTCTTTCAAGGGAAAAAGCTAAGTATTGTGTTATGGTTTTGTAAACACTTATCTAGTGGATTTGCTTTGGTTAAATGAAGTTTCCGTTGTGTTTTTTTCGGAGAGATTTTCTTCTTTCTTTCAAGGGAAAAAGCTAAGTATTGTGTTCTTCATTATCTTATTATTATCTAGTGGATTTGCTTTGGTTAAATGAAGTTTCCGTTGTGTTTTCTTCGTGCTTTGTGAAAGGCTTCTCTTACTCTCTCTTCTTCTTTGGAAATAATGGTATGAGAAG
The DNA here is from genome assembly GCA_002079205.1 of Phalaenopsis hybrid cultivar. Lineage (NCBI taxonomy): Eukaryota > Viridiplantae > Streptophyta > Magnoliopsida > Asparagales > Orchidaceae > Phalaenopsis > Phalaenopsis hybrid cultivar. Next base: position 454,260 of record JXCR01144253.1, on the reverse strand, counting down.
ATTATGCCGTTATTTTCATTTTACTTTTCTTTTGTAATGAGCAGAATTCAGGTTTAGGATTTTGTGATGCATGTTAGAAGCGAATTTAATTATCAATGTGATGGTTTTTACTTGCAGTTTATTTACATTACAATAAAGGCCTGTTGTAGTGTTAAAATTCATTTTAATTGCATTAAGACCCAAGTGAACTGTGTAATTCTCAACAAAGTAGAACCACATTCAGATTCCATGGATGGTTAAGTTCATGGGATTTGAATGCCAATAAATAGGGAAATATACTTTGATGGGCGTAGAATTGGAGATTTTAGGGTGACAGACTAAAATCTCTAATTCGGTCATATTGTTTGTGTACTGAGGCGAGATGTTAGCCCTCAGGTGAGGGGAACGTGGGAGCTCCGAAGTGAGAGCCGGTATCCTCCCAGACATGTTAGCCCTCAGGTGAGGGGAACGTGGGAGCTCCGAAGTGAGAGCCGGTATCCTCCCAGCTTTTAGCCCTCAGGCGAGGGGAACGTGGGAGCTCCGAAGTGAGAGCCGGTATCCTCCCAGCCTAATAGCCCTCAGGCGAGGGGAACATGGGAGCTCCGAAGTGAGAGCCGGTATCCTCCCAGCCTAGTCAGCCCTCAGGCAAGGGGAACGTGGGAGCTCCGAAGTGAGAGCCGGTATCCTCCCAGCCTAGCTACGAGCCCTCAGGTGAGGGGAACGTGGGAGCTCCGAAGTGAGAGCCGGTATCCTCCCAGCCTAGCTACGGATTCAGTAAACAAGCATAGAATTAGTCAATGTTCTTTATGCCTGGACCAAAGGGTGAAGAATATGATTGCTCATATTTGGCACATACAATATTTAATGCATCTCATTCCTTTATATTATCTAATTCATTACATAAAAATAGTAGTTTGNTCCTCCCAGCCTAGCCACAGATTCAGTAAACAAGCATAGGATTAGTCAATGTTCTTTATGCCTAGACCAAAGTGTAAAGAATATGATTGCTATTATTTGACACATAAAAATATTTAATGCATCTCATTCCTTTACATCATCCAATTCATTACATAAGAATAATAGTTTTTAATATTTCAAAATTCTCCAAACCAATTCATCCAATAAGGGTTATCTTTAGAATTAATATTTGCATTTATTATAGTTACTATCTTTACATTTAACACTTGAATTTAGGAGTAGTTGCTAGATAAAACATCATTTCAATTGACATTCCAAACTAAAGAAATTCTCTAAACCAATTCATCCAAAAAGGGTTATCTTTAGAATTAATATTTACATTTAGTTACATTCTCCAAACCAATTCATCCAAAAAGGGTTATCTTTAGAATTAATATTTGCATTTAGTTATGTATTATCCAAACCAATCCATCCAAAAAGGGTTATCTTTAGAATTAATATTTGCATTTAGTTATAATAATTATCTTTACATTTAACACTTGCATTTAGGAGTAGTTGCTAGATAAAACATCATTTTAATCGACATTCTAAACTAAGAACTAATTGTAGTAGATTAGAATTTAACTAAGGACCTCTTACCTCGCTTCTCTGTGAGATCGATAAACGGGACTCCACTAGAGCCCTGTATTACTTGAGCGATACATATACTTGCGTTTGAAATTGTGACTTTACAAAATCATTATAAATATATAAATCTGGGTTCATAAATTCTTGCATATAAAAACTCGCTGTCAAATACCAATAAGACAAGTCACTGGTAGGCGAATTTGCATTCACTATAGAAAATTAAATATGACCACCAAAAAAGATCACTTTCTTTTACCCTTTCTAGACCAAATGTTGGATAGATTGGCTGAAAATAAATATTATTACTTTTTAGATGGATATACCGGTTATCACCAAATTTTAATTGCTCCAGAGGATCAAGAGAATACAACATTCACAAGCCCATATGGAACATTTGCTTTCATAGAATGCATTTTGGACTATGCAATGCACCTGCAACATTTCAAAGATGTATGATGTCAATTTTTAGCAATTTCACAGAACATGGAATGGAAGTATTTATGGATGATATTTTGGTATTTGGGACTTCATTTGAGTTATGTTTTAATAATTTATAAAAAGTTATGGAAGTATGTAAAAAATCAACCTAGTATTAAATTAGGAAAAATGTTAATTTATGGTTGCATGAGGTATTATACTTGGACATAAATTTTTTGAAAAATGGCATGGAGTTAGATCCTGCAAAATTTAAGTTATAGAAAATTTACGACCTCCTACAAAATGTTAAAGGGGTGAGAAATTTTGTAGGACTTGCTAGTTTTTACAGGCGCTACATAAAAAAATTTTCAAAAATAACTAAGCCACTATGCCAACTTTAGAAAAAGATACAAAATTTGATTTTGATGAGGAATGCATACAAGAATTTGAATTATTAAAGAAAAAATTAATCACTGCACCTATAATAGTACCACCTAATTGAGAGAAACCATTTGAAATAATGTGCAATGCTAGTGATTATGTCATTGAGGTTGTATTAGGACAAAGGCACAACAAAGTTTTTAAAATTATATATTATGCTAATAAGACTCTTAATGATGCTCAAATTAATTATAACACTACTGAAAGAGAGCTATTAGCTATTATTCATGCCTTTGATAAATTTAGACCTTACTTAATTGGAACTAAATGTATAGTGCATACATATCATTCTGCTATAAGAAACTTAATGAAAAGAAGGATGCTAAACCAAGATTAATTAGATGTATACTTCTATTGCAAATGAAAGTTTAGAAATTTCCCTAATGAACAGTTCTATAGTTTTGATGAAATGGATGCACCATGGTATGCTGATATAGTAAATTATATTGTAAGTGATATTCTACCACCTGATATTAAAATTCACAATTAAATAAATTTATATATGATTCAAAATACTATTTTTGGGATGACCCGTATTTATATAAACAATGTAAAGATCTAATCATTAGAAGATGTGTGTTTTATGAAGAAACTCAATAGATAATTGAAAGATGTTATGATTCTCAATTTGGAGGAAATTTTGGAACAAATAGAAGTGCATCTAAGATTTTGCAAGCTGGATTTTATTGGGTTACTCTTTTTAGAGATGTTAATGAATATATTAAAACATGCGATAGATGTCAACGAGTAGGAAATATTTCTAAAAGAAATGAAATACCTCTAATTTACACATTAGAAGTTGAAATTTTTTATGTGTTTGGATTAGATTTTATGAAACCATTTATTCCTTCATTTCAAAATTTATATATATTACTTGTTGTTGATTATATATCTAAATGGATTGAAGCTATTGTTATACCCAGATGTGATGCTCAGAGTGTTTCTAAATTTTTAATTAAAAAATATTTTTACAAGATATGGAATGCCGAGAGTAATTATTACTGATGGAGGATCTCATTTTAGGAATAAGAGAATCAAAAAATTGATTAAGAAATAGACATTATGCATAGATTCTCTACTGCTTATCATCCTCAGACTAGCAATCTAGTAGAGATATCAAATCGTAAAATAAAATGAATTTTAGAAAAAGCTGTAAATCCTTATAAATTTGATTGGTCTACTAGATTAGATACTGCATTATAGACATACAGAACTGCTTATAAGACTCCTATAGGAATGTCCCCATAAAGACTAATTTTTGGAAAAAAATATGACATTTACCAGTAGAATTGAAGCATAAAGTATTTTGGGCTATTAAGGAATTTAATTTTAATCTAAAAGATGCTGATGAGAAAAGATTATTGCAACTCAATGAACTTGAGGAGATTAGAAATGAAGCATATGATAATGCAAAAATCTATAAAGAGAAAATGAAAACATGACATGATCGGAAGATTAATAAGAAGAAGTTTGAACCTGACAAGAAGTTCTATTATATAATACAAGATTAAGATTGTTTCCAGGAAAACTGAAATACAGATGGTTAGGACCATGTAAAGTGATTAAAGTTTATCATTATGAAACTTTTGTTATTAAAGACCCTAACACTGAAAAGATATTCAAAGTTAATGGGCATCATTTGAAACATTACTTCGAAGGGTACATACCTCAATTTAAAGAAGTTTTAATGTAAGTCAACCCAACTAAATAAATGGTATGTCGAGCTGACGACGTTAAACCAAGCGCTTTGTGAGAACAACCCATATATATATATATATATATGTCCATGTATTACTATTTCTGATAAGTGTTTTATATATTATTAGAGAATAACCCTACACAATTTAATATATTATAAGTTAAGTCAAATATTGATATTGGAGGAAATTTTGGAATTAAATTGAACAAAAAAAATGAAAGTCGCAATTTTGGTCACTAGCGCCTACGACACCCAAGTAAACGGACTTCAGCACCGGCAGCGCCAATCGAGAGCACCTACGGCGCCAAGAGCAGTTTGACTGTTCAAGATGAATTTTTGCAAACTTTGGTGGGATTTCGCTCTGTAATAACTGTTCCCGATTTTTATATAGAAGGATTTATGAAGTTGACACCACTACAGCGCCAAAAACTTGATCCTTGTATGAAAAGTAAGTTGTTTAAAATTTATATAATTATATATAGTTAATAATGGGATTCTACACAAGTATACATATCATTATCAAGTAATAAAGAACTTTCTATTTAAGCCCCAAATATCGATCACACGGGGAAGATGTAAATTAGCAATGATAAGTTTTACTAAGAAATTTACAGAAAATCAAACGAAATCACTATCACTAATTTTGAATGTTGAGATGTTATCAAAACTAAAATACTTAACTATTAGCAAAATAGAAATGCAAAGTTTAAAAAGTAACTACTAATCTACTAACTATGTTTATGTAATAAAGATTTCTTTTGTAAAAAAACATCCTTCCCACTTCAATGAGGTTCTGGTGAAATGAGATGAGATAAATGTTTATAATATGCATTATGCCAAATAGGAGCAATTATAATTCTCTGCCCTGATACAGTGCATAGAAAATCATTGGCTAATCCTAGGTTTAGTCCCTAAATCCACGACTAGGCTAGGAGGATACCGGCTCCCACTTCAGAGCCCCACTTCCCATCACCTGAAGGCTAACTCTCACTTTAGTTTTTAAACACTAAGACCAAATTAGGGATTTTAGTCTGTCCCCCTAAAGATTCTTCAATTCTACACCCAACAAAGAATATTTCCCTTTTTATTTACACTTAATTTCATGAACAAATTTCTCCTCCATGAAATCAAATGTGATCATCACTCTGTTGTAGAACTCATACTCTATTTCCCGGATCATATGTTTCACAGCATATTTTAACAATTCAATTGGATAGATCAAAAAGTAAATTAAGTTCGGAGTTGAAAATGGATAATTTTGTTGAAAATGGAAATGAAGCATTAGATGTTATCCTAGATCATTCTTCACATGCTTCAACCCATTGATGCCACCAACATTTGGAAGTTCACTTGCTTTGGAGAAGAAATTGAAGAAAATTGAAAGAGAAGTTCAAAGTATTATGAATGCAGTGGGAGATCTTAAGTACCTTCTTGATCACCTAGATTTGAGAATGAAAGATAATTTTGATCATACTGAAACTTTTGAAGCATGATTAGTTCGGATGTTAAAGAAAAAGGGTGGATAAAAGAAAATTTGACAGATCAATTCCCGTACCGATCCTTCTACAATCTGTACGTTCATTACCAATCCATGTGAGATATTAGAGGAGGTGAAAGCACTGAAGATGAGGCAAAATAACTGAAGACTTTGGATTCTCTACTAGTTTAAAAATATTTATGTATTTAATGTGATTGTGTGGATTAAATTTGGTTTGGTTTGTTTTTACTTTAGAATTCTGAACTTTGATTGTGTGTATATTTTTGTGTCAGCATTTAGTGTTGTGGCTTGATGTAGACGCTGATTTATATTAAGTTTGTTTGATATGTGTGAAAGTGTGATTAGAAACTGTGTTTGTAAAAGTGTATTTACATATATAAAATTTAGTTTGTTATTGTTTGTGAAAATGATTGTTTGTGAAATGTTTGTTTGTGAATTATTATTAGATAAAAATTTGTGTTTAAAAATAATAAAATAATTTTGGAGTAAATTGAAAGGAAATTGAAAATTTGAAAAAAAATTAAAAAAATGAATTTCAGGCCTTCAGCACCGCTCCCGACCCGAGAGCAGTTTTATACTCCTTAAATTCGTGATTTTCACTGTAAACCACCATTTTTACCCCTTGTCACCTTCAACCTCTGATTTTTGTACCTACGACTGGATTTTGGGTGGATTTGAGGCGATTTAGAGGCAAAGAAACTTCAGATTTTATCTTCTCTAGGTAGGAGCTACACTTTAAACTAAAATTTTTTTATTTTCACTAAGTATTTATCTCACATTGCCTAGATCCAAAAATTTTGGAATTTTTATGAGAAATTTTGAGAAAATCCTTTGGTGAAGAACTCTTACTTAGTGGATTTAGGTGTAAAACATTTTACGTTGTGATTTTTGGAATTTTGGGAATTTATTCAAATTTTTATCAAATATTTCTTAGATTTCATGTGGCGCTAAGAACGAGCAAAAGAAAAGTAGATTATGAAGAGCAAAAATTTATCAGCTTCAGGGCTAGTGCTCGATTTAATAGTCTACTTGAGCATAAAAAAGTAATTTCGGATCGTGGTTTTAAAAATCTAAGAGGAGAAGTTGAACGATTAATTATTGCTCGGTAGTGAGAAAATTTCTGTTATTTTACTACTGATGTGATTATTGGAGTATTTATAAAATGTTATGCTAACTTTCTGGAGGCTTCTGATGATTTTTTTTTGTTCGTCGAAAAAGAGTAGAGTTTATCCCAAGAAAAATAAATTAATTTTATTAGTTAGAGGATGTTTATGGATGCCAGTCTAAATCACTTTCTACTACAAATGAGGCCTTAGATGAGGTTATTTCTTTTCTGTCTATTGAAAAAGGAACTTGGAAAGTGAAGAATGGAGTTAAGGTAAAATTTCCTCTTTCTATGCTTAATGTAGTATCTAAGGCTTGACATTACTTTACTTCTGGAAGAATGATTCCGACAAACCATCATAGTGAGGTGACTAAGGATAGAGCCATCCTGAACTTCTGTATTCAACAAGTGATGGACATAAATGTAGGTTATATTATTTATATGAACACTCGATCTATTGTTCTGGGAGAGACCACTGGTGTTTTGGCACACCCTACTCTTATTTACACACTTTGTGAGCAGTGAGGAGTTGATTTCAGACCAGATGAGGAGAGGATTGAGCCTCAAAAACCTATTGGGCCTGTAAACATAAAGACCTATGAGTCCCATGTTGATTGGAGATCTGGAAGTAAGACCAGGGATAATCCTTCTACTTCTAGGACCCCTACTTCTAGTGAACCTACTTCTAGTGACCCTAGTAACAGAGAACTATTGGACCAGATGATAATTCAGCATGGGGATATTTTGAGGATTTATCATAGGATGCAAAATATAGAAGCCAGAAATGCTCACACAGATGATTTGATTCGGCAGAAGTTTGAATACGATGCTACTTATGATGATGCTTTGGTAAGATACATGAGGGTGATTATTCAGTTCAGTTTCCTACTCACCCTGTGTTTACTCCATATCAACAGCAGAAGTTGGATGTAGATGAAGAAGAAGATGATAATTGGTGCTCATTTTAGTAATTTATATTTGATTGCACTTTGTGACAATGTTATTTGTTTTTGTTATATTGTTGAGACTGTTTGTTAGATTTTGAAACTCTGTTGTTATGTTGTGTTGTGAAACTGTAATATGCAAAACTGTTTTCATTTTTGGAATTCAGTTTAGTTCTGTTGTTAGTTTCAACATTTTATTAAATGTATTGTAATTAACTCTTTCTCAGCAGATTCTATATGTATTATGGACTATTTAATGTTTTAAGTCTTGTAGCTTTTTCATTTTAGCACCTGCAGTATTTCAGAATTTATTTTCAAAAATCAGAACGTTCAACATGTATATCTTTTCTTTACGTATTTAATGTTTTCTTTTACCCTTTGTTTTTAAGTTCTTCATGCTAAATCTTTTAAAAATTTAAGTTTAGGGGAGAAAGAAAAATTACTCTTAACAAGAAGAAACTTAATTGTATTTGTTCTCATTTAACTATATTTTCAAAAATTTTAAAATTAACATGACCTTTGGTATTAAGGGTTAACTTTAATTAACTATATTTATGTTTCTAAATATATAGTAAACTTAAGTAAAAATTTTCAATAATAAATGTTAATTCTAGAGACTAAGATATTTGATATGAGAGAATAGAAATATGTTTTTCTATTTTAAGTAAAGAAATTTGTATTTTTTAAGTGTTAAAAATCTTAAAAGATTCATATAAAAAGAAAGGAAATAAACTTTATGAAATCTTTAAGCTAATATAAATTTGTTGGGTGAAGAAATGTAAAAAATTTTTAACTTTAAGAAGAGGATAGTGAAGTTCAAAATCATTAAAAACTATCTAGATATAGTAATCCTCACATAAAAAAGAAGAAAAGAAAAAGGGATTGAAAATGGTCCTAAAAAGAAAAAGAAAACGATGTGAGGAAAAGCTTGAGGAGATGCCTAATTAAAAATTGGTTTCTCTTTAATCAACTTACGGAAGAAGACTTGACCACATTTCTAAACTTATATTTGAATGTTAGAATATTTACCAGTAAAGTTTTATGAAGTTCTTTTTCATATGAATATTCTAAGTAACTTTAATATGAAAATTTGTAATTTTTCTTGAAAATAATAGAAGAACATAAATCTTTGACTTAATTATTGAATATTCTTATATCTTTAGTATTAACTGGAATTATTTTAAATTTTTCTAAAGTTATGCTATTATGTTTAGTGGACTAAAGTATGAAAATCTAAAAGTTAAATTTTTTACCATAAGTCATATTTACTTGAGGACAAGTAACGTGTAAGTTTGGGGGATTTTAACACACAAAAAATATATGCATTTTTAGACCCATATTTTATACACATTTTTTGTGATATTGCACTTTAATGGAAGGTATTTTGATGTTTTTTTTGCAAGTTGTTGAATTTTATGGTTTAAAGCAAAAGGAAGCAAAGATGATGGAATTTGGAGTTAAAATAACGTTTTTGAAGAAATACTCAGTGTTGATAGCGTCGATGGCACAGACCAACAGAATAGACAGTAAATTTCACTCAGTGTTGACAACGCCAGGACAGCGCCGACTGCGCTAATGTCGGTTCAACCACCGATTCTAGAAGATTCGACGTATTTAGACGCTTTTTGAAGAGATTTTAGAGGCGCCTATTGGAGAACCAACTTAAGGCTCTATATGGGGTTGAAATTCATCAGAAAAAGTGCTCCTTTTTTGCCATTCCTCGTTTCCATTCATCCTCCTACACGTTATACACTTTTCTATCTTCATTCCACCACCATTTTGGAGTAAATTAGTGAGTTTTCTTTAAGAGTTTAGAGTTTTTGTAGTGAGATTGGGAATGAATCTTTCTCGAAGAGTGTTGGATAAGGGGAAAAGTGAGAGATATCTTCTTCCCGCATTACCTAGAAAAGGCTATAAGAGATTTGCTTTAAGAAAGAGTTTCAGAAAAGTGTTGATTATTTATTAGAGTTGTATGAACTTTCTTTTATATATGAAATTTGTATTTTGTTGTATCTTTCTCATGAAGTATGAGTAGTCTCCTTTATCTTTCTCCCTACTCTAAGATATGGTGAAATGAAGAGATAACATGAATGTGCCAATATTAAAATATAAATAAATTATGATGATTTTTCAACTCTGAACTTAATTTACTTTTTGATCTGACCAATTAAATTGTTATAATGTGTTGTGAAACATATGATCTGGGAAATGGAGTATGAGTTCTACAACATAGTGAAGATCACATTTGATTCCATGAAGGAGAAATTCGTTCATGGAATTAAGTGCAAATAAATAGGAAAAAATCTTTGTTGGGTGTAGAATTAGAGAATCTTTAGGATGACAGACTAAAATCTACAATTTGGTCTTAGTGTTTAAAAACTAAAGTGATAGTTAGCCTTCAGGTGAAGGGAAGTGGGAGCTCTGGAGTGGGAGTCGATATCCTCCTAGCTTAGCCATGGATTAAGTGATTAAACATGGGATTGGCCAATGATTGTTTATACCACTGTATCAGGGTAGACAATTAAAACTGCTCCTATTTGGCACAATACATGTTGTAAATATTTATCTCATCTCATTTCACCAAAACCTCATTGTAGTGGGAAAGATGCTTTTTCACATAAGAAATCTTCATTACATAAACATAGTTTAGTAGATTAATAGTTATAGTGAAGTAATTTAGTTTTGATAATATCCCAACATTTGAAATTAGTGACAGTGATTTCGTTTTACTTTTCATGAATTTCCTAGTTAATTTATCATCTCAAATTTAAACCTTCCTCGTGGGATCGATATTTGAGGCTTAAATAGAAAATCCATTATTATTTGATAATGATACGTATACTTGCGTAGAATCCCATTATTAATTGTCTATACTTATATAAATTTTACACAACTTTACTTTCTCGGGATCAAGTTTTTAGCGTCAATGTCGAGGATTAAAATTTTCAAGTAGTGGTGTCAACTTCATAAATCCTTACATATAAAAAAATATCAGGATCAAATTTTTAGCGCCGTTGCTGGGAATTAAAATCTTCAAGTAGTGGTGTCAACTTCATAAATCCTTACATATTAAAAAATATCGGGATCAGTATACTTGCATAGTATCCCAATATATATTAAGTTAAAAAGTTAAATTCTTATTTTCTTCAGGATCAAGTTTTTGGTATTGTTGCAAAGGAAAGATAAGTGAAAAATATAATCAAATACATTATTATACTATTGCATATAAACAGTCGGGATCATGCATCAATTATCAAAAATTCCTCTATGTTAGTAAATTGGTTGTCAACTTCTCCTCAGGCGACGAATAACCCAATTGTACCCAGAGGCACCTTTTATCCGCTTGAAAACCCACACAACGGCCAATCGACGCAACCACCAATCGATTGATAGATGTCTTTTTTCAAAGGCTAATTTGAACAGTATGTATTCCAAGTTGCTAGAATAAAACAAGGTACTACCTAACTGATAGTTATTTATCATTGTAGTAGCTACTATGGCGTAATTTTTGGGATTTCTCACCGGCAGATCCATATCAATAAAGATAATAAGGGGATGGAGATTTCGCTTTGAAATAGAAGCAACAATGTACTATTCCCTTGCTCGGAGCCTCTTATGGTCGATTCTTCTGATTGAGTCTTGATTCAGTATAACAGACACTATCCCTGTGATCTGAATAATGTTTGCTCGGACAACCTTATTCGAGTGAACTTCTTTAGGGGCTTTCCTCTGCCTTTATGTTTGTGCTCTGGGAGATACAAACTCGTTTAAATTTCTAGCCCAAATTAGCTCTTCGACCAGGCTTCGGAGATGTCTGCACTTCTCCATATCATGATCATAGTTCTTATGTTATTTGCATAATTTATTATACAGAGAATAGCATTGATTCTTATTTTTTAAGCCTTCTTGAAGTACTCTTTATCTTGAATAGCCTCCTTCAAATTTGTCATTGAAACCATCACTTATGTGGGTTTTTATGTTCCTAAGTCTCCAGTTGATTAGTCGTTCGATCGACTCCGTCTTCGGGACCTTACGCCGGCCTTTTTATCACTACAAGATGATTGGCCTTTTTCACCTTTGGGGTGAGGACCATCCTTCTCCCTCCACATGTCATCTCACAATTTCTTAAATTTGTGCGACAATCAGTTCTTTTGCTTTTTTGGTATGGTAGGTGAACATATTCCTCCACCTTGATAGGATCATTTGCCAACTCCAAGAGTTTGACATGACTATCGAGTCATCATAAACCCATAAAGTATTAAAATTGCGCACTCCTTAACCCTTGTGCTAGGGCAGCCTTTCCTGTTGCATGCTCCAGATTTTACACTTCCAACTTCTCTTTTTGGATTTAAGTGACATATGCTTGAAGGCTCTCATTCGATCCCTGCTTGACGTGCCTCTGAGCCTCTGATTCCTTGCGAGGTTTTTTGGTGCTAGCACACTATGCCTTGAATAGCTTCTTGAAGTCACCGAAGGAAGTACTAAATCCTGTCGGGAGGCCATTCATCCACTTGAAGGCCAAATCACCAAGTGTGGTATAAAACAATCAACACTTCAACACATTAGAGACTTTGAAAAGACATATAGCCGACTCAAAAGATGTTATGTGGTAGGCCAGATCACTCCAATCCTTGTGAGGTTCCAAGGATGGAACCATGGATTTCTTGGGTGGCTCAGCATAGATGATCTGCCGATCGATGTTAGACTTCCATTCAACCCTCTTAAAGCCCATCATTGTCTCTATATTGGAATTCATCAACTAATTCGACCCTCTGAGCCGTTCGATGGCCTTAGGGCTCAAGTGCTCGGGGGTTTGTTTCTTGAGGAGCTTGTGCTCTCTCCTCAAATCTAACATGGGTCATTTATATCATTTGTCCAACTATTTGGTTTTGGAGTTTCTGATTGTTTTGCTGCACAAATTCTCTAATTAACTCCGTGTTTGAGTTTTCTCCCAAACTGACTCCAAGATTCATAACTAGCATCGAGACCATACTATATTTGTAACTGTTAAAAAAGAAAACACTTACAAACCCGCTGGTGTTGTCATTCAGTCATCTGACAATCATTCGGTCAATTAGAGGGTTTTTAGTCGGCTAAGGAATGTTCAGTCGACCTCCCTTGGAGAGTCCTCGGTAGAGGCCCTCCTATCGTTAAAGTGAACCTGAACCATTAGAAAAAGGGTATATCACTATGATATGACAAGAAACTCTCCTCAGACAAAAGACATTCTAAGAAGTTTGGAAAAATCCAAGGGTGCCCTTTGTTCATATCTGTGAAAAATCTCAAAATCATTCGAGGGACCTACCTGTAACTATCTACCCTTTGAATTGATGCTTCTTGATCTTTGCTCAACTAAGCTTTCATTTAGTCAGCTCATGCTTCCAACCTACAGGAACGATGCTTGACATCTTTATCTTCAACTATCCATATATAATCTTTTAGTATCATTTTAATTAAATCCATTGAATTTTTTCGAGATTTATACCGTCATATTTTTTATGTAGAGAACGCATGTGTGAATTTAAGATTGAATTTACTCAAAATTTTAAAAACAATTACAACATGTTTATGCGAAGGATAAAACAAAAATTTTGCATGTTATTCAACTACTTGCCTCCGACGCAACGAAAATTGCGAAAGATGTCCGCTTACCATCCACCAACTATAGCAACAGCTCGAATGGCACGTCGCAGCAGTTTCCTATCCATTTGGACACGTGGATAACCCATACGAGCTCCACGCCTCCTCTTCCTTCAAAGCCAAGTCACCTAATAATGACAGCGATTCTCACCGGCCACCCAACAAAATTCTTAAATAATCAACTCCTACATTTCACCCACTATTCCACCACGGGACCCAACCCGATTTGACAGAGTCTTATGCATGTGTGCGTAACTTTTACGTCACCATAAATTTTGCAGCTTGGTCCAGTTATATTTCATATTTACATTCTAGTAGTATTATTTTGCACCGCTTAACGATTCGTGTTCCTCTAATCGCTTTGACTATATAGCTTGACCCGCGCCGCTGCTTTGCCCCATTTCATCAAACAGTTTCTAGGCATCTCTGTTACCTGTAATTCATCCAGGTTTTGCGAGGAGTATGGAGAACGGAAGATTGGAGTCTTCTTTCTGGAAATTCAGTGACCAGCTTCGGCTCCACACGGCTGGCATCGGGAGCCTCTCTCTCGGCGACAGCATATGGTCGGATCCCTTTCTATCCGCTACCGGACGTCGCCCAGAGGATCGCCGAAACACTGAATCCACCGGTGAGGCCGCGGCCATGGAGATCGGATCCACAAGCGTTTGGAAGATGGGACTGGATCTTTCCCAGAAGCTTGCTTTTACTAGCCCTAACTCGAATAGATACAACAACAGTAATAACCTTGGAGGTCTCGGAGTTGGTGTCAAGAACTCTAGGGATTTCAGTAATGGTGAGGTAAAAACTTATTTCAGCAAGGCAATTGGACGGCCGGCGGCTAATCACAGTAATGGTAGTGGTGTTCTGGGAGGCGCGAAAAAGGGGGTTTGCAGTAACAACGAGAGTGGTGGCAAAAGTGGGAAAAATAAGAAGAGCGGCAATAACAGTAGCAAGGATGGTAACAATAACAATACGAATTCTGTAGATAAGAGGTTCAAGACTCTGCCGCCATCGGAGGCTCTCCCTCGGAGTCAAACCGTAGGAGGTTACATCTTTGTCTGCAACAACGAGACCATGGAGGAGAATCTTAAAAGGCAGCTTTTTGGTGAGTTCTGCAACTACTGCTGCTTTTTTTCTTAGAATTTTAACATGATTTGTTTCGGATTTCTGGTAAATTACTTTTCTTTGTTTGTTTGGTGCTAATACTTTGTTTTTTAAATGTGAAATTACATGTCAAAATTGTATCTTTCAGGCCTTCCTCCACGATACAAGGACTCTGTAAGAGTAATAACTCCGGGGTTGCCGATTTTCTTATACAACTACTCAACGCATCAACTTCATGGAATTTTTGAGGTATTGCAGTTAAATTCCAGCATGTATGACTTTCTATAATGTTTCTCATACCTTAGTAGTTTTTCATTCTGTTGCTGATTCGTTATTATGATCCAATAGGCTGCTACTTTTGGAGGAACAAACATCGATCCTACTGCTTGGGAGGATAAAAAACATCCTGGAGAGTCTCGTTATCCTGCTCAGGTATAGAATAGAATATTTGTGTTCTAGTAGCTCAACTAGCCATAAGATTTGCATATTATGGTTTCTAATTTATTTGTGTGTAAATTTTCTTTTTCTAAGTTAAATTTAAAATAACTTGCAAGGCTTAACATGAAGCAAATATGGAAGGATTTGTAAAACTGATCTGTTAATGTTTCAGATAAAATTGCTGCTTTCTCAAATTACATGGGATTTTTAATTCAAAATTTTCTTGCTGGCCTTTCTTGTTTCAATTACTGTTCTCATGTCATTCACCTTTACAATAAGTTACCCTGCATTCCCTAGATGTTCATCTCCATTAAATTTAATCTTTGTTACATTTTTTAAAATTATTTCAAATGTCTCTTATTTTTTCTCTAAGCAATTTATTGCTATTTTTGTTCTTTCAATGCAGGTTAGAGTCATAACTAGGAAAAATTTTGAACCTTTAGAAGAAGATTCTTTCAGGCCTATTCTCCACCATTACGATGGCCCCAAATTCAGACTTGAGCTTAGCGTACCAGAGGTAGAATGCTAATTGATTTTTTTTTTTTCATTTATGATATAGCAGTGAGACAACTATTAGACATTGAGACGAGCTAACGCTATAAAAATTTCTCAATGCAGGCACTGGCCCTTCTAGATGTATTTGCGGAGAATAATGATTGACAAGTTGGTGAGTGGAGTTGAAAGTTAAAGACAATTGCCCTTTATCTGATTATATATATCCATTTATACGCTAAATGATTTGATTAGGAAAAAAGAAAAAGCTCGGAAATCAGTAGTAATGCTTGGCAGAGTAAATGTTAAAGAACATGTGTATATCTTGGTTTAATTATGTCTATGATAATGTTACTTAAAGCTAAAGATAATAATAATAATAATATATCAATAAATAGAGTTGATTGTGCTTTATTGTGGATTTTTATGGCCATATGCATGACAAATGTTGAATATGTGATTGTCAAGTAAAGAGAGAGAGAGAGATGAGAGAAAAATAGTAGTGAACAATGAAAAATGTTTCCTCTATTTATTTCTATTTATTGGAAAGATAGTAAAATAGGTGGTCCCCAACACCAACAATATCATAACAACAACCGAATGGCAGAAGTGAGAATATAACATCTAGATGATTCCACATGATTTGTCTAGACTTCCTGTGCTATGTAAATACTAGAAACAATTAATGAAAGGTCATTTTTCCCTTTAGCTTTCATCCCTGTCAAGGGAACTCCTTCCCTATCTTTATCTTTATCGTATCAGAGATTATCTAGGAGATGAGGAATATGCGTCCCAATCTGGTAATTCATTTCCATCATTCCCTCATCTCTGATACCTCCATCTTGCCAAGGTAAGAATCAACAATATGCGAACCCCAAAACCCACTCATATCGACACAGTCAATCAACATACCCTCTTCACTCGAGTTCCTCACCTCTCTCTTAAAACAATTCTCCCAAAATTTTCTTACACATGCTATGTACAATGTATGGTATGCCCACTTTCTAAAGATATTTATTGCAAATGGCTTTGCCGGATTTTTGGATGACAACAGTCGGTGTCCGCTACAATTTGACGGGAATAATCCCGAGGGAATTGAAAGCCCCCAATTCCAACCATGGACTCTTATAGATCAATACCTAGCGGCCTCGCTATACTCCACAATCTTACCCACTGTTTTTTCTCAAATCAATAATGTCTAGACTACCACAGAGATTTGTGCAGAGCGTATATTACAACCTATGAATAGATCTAAGGTGATTCAACTAAAAAATGAACTGCACCATATATCCATGAATGATCAAACTATAACACATTGCCTAACGGAAATTTGACCTCCGAAGAATCACATCACTATTGTTGGATCCAAGCTGAATCAAGAAGATGTCAACCTTTATATCTTCAATGACCTTCCTCCAACCTACAATTCTTTCGAAATGACCATTCTGATGACACTCCAACCTATAGCTTTGGATGACCTCTACACCCTTCTTTGCAGCGAGGAGATCAATATCAACAATGAAAATGCAAAGCAACTCCCTACCACCAAAACTCGCTCGGCGCTTAATGCATCCCAATGACACGACACACTTCACTAGAGGAGTGGGAATAAATTAGCCAACAAATCAAAGATGAGGCTACTCTAATGGTTCGCATGGAGGAAGGACACCAACTCAATCCAACATAACATTCCCAAAAGGCTATAAAACCGACCATTTTGCATTTATATGTTTATATAGTACTAATCGCGAATATGCACCCACAATTCCAATTCAAACTCTCAATCCTACCTCTAAGGAATGGATTATAAACCCAGGAGCAACCACACACTTCACATCTGACCTTAGTGAACTCCAACTAGCTACAACATACCATAGGACCAAACATGTCTTGGTAGGTAACAAACAAGCTGTTCCAATTCAGCACGATGGCAATGGTCTCCTTCCCACTCCAAATCGTAGCTCTTTCAAATTCATTACAATACTCTAATCTCTCATAATCTCTTATCTATTCATAAAGCAACCAAAGACGAATATGTCATTGTGTCTTTTGATACGTCTTGCTTTATAATTTCTAATCCTTGAACTCAACAGATGCTTCTCATGGGTACTTGTTATAGAGGACTACTCCACTCCTACGCCTACTTATCTACCATAAGCATTTAATACATCTCTCTCCAAAATATAACAAGCTGAATTGTGGGATCGACACTTAGATCGCCCACATTCAACCATTTTGGATGCCATATCCAAACACAATCTCTTATCATCCCATCCAGTTCAACTTCATGCATCACCTGCAAACTTACCAAGATACACAAATAGTCTTTTGTATCTAGCATAGGACAAAAATAATAAACAACTAGAATTTATTTATAGTGATGTATGAAGTCCTTCCCAATTATCTCTTATCAAGGATATAGATATTACATTATGTTTATTGATGACTTCTCTAATCTTTGTTAATTTTTTTTCTATGTGTAAAAAAATCTAAGGCCACAAACATCACTACAAATTTCTACCAACACCAATTCAACACTAATATCAAAATTCTTTGATTTGATGGTAAAAAAGAATACAATAACACTACTTTAAATGCATTCCTCAATGGCCTTGGCGTACTACATCAATATTCATTTCCCTAAACTCCTGAGAAAAATGGAGTTGTCGAAAGGAAACATTGGCACATCATTGAGACAACTCGGGACTTACTACATTAATCACTCCTCCCTTACATGTTTTAGACCGACAACCTTCTCACTGTCATACACCTCATTAATCGAATGTCCACAAAAACCACATATCACATATCGCCCGATGAATACCTTCACGAATCCTCCCCGTCCTACACCCATCATTGGGGTTTTAACTGTGCATGTTGCCTAATGAGGAAGCCCAAACATCTCACAAATTTGAACCTAGATCAGTACAAAGCATTTTCATAAGCTACATACTTCAACATAAGAGTTATAGATGCTTACATCTAACTACCAACAAAATCATCATGTCCCGCAATGTAGTCTTTGATGAACATATATTTCCACTTCATACAACATCTAATGCCCCTCCGGTTATTTAACAGCATACCACCTTTCTGATTCTATCATCCCACTTAACACCTAACACTTACTTATCCCCTACGATCCAACCTACTCTTACTCCACCAATGCTCTTCTCAACATCTTCAATTCAAACTACTACTGCTACATTTCCTCCAACGACTAAATCAACTACCCAACTGAATCTACTCAGTTCCAACCCACCACCATATCTCATGATAACCTGCTTCAAAAGGGAACCCTCTAGCCAATCCAGAAACTCAATCTATACCACCAAACTCAGTCACTTCCTAATCCTGCCTCCTACACTCAGGCCTCTAAACATTCTCATTGGCAAAATTCCATGCAAGATGAAGTTAATGCCCATAAATAAGGACCATGGGTCCTGGTGCCCCCATGCAAACGAAGCAACCCACAGCTACAATCTCAAGCCCTTCATTCTACAACCTGACATTCTACCGCCAGCTGTCAGGGGCACCTCAGTACCTCACCATCACACGACCAAACATTGCCTACACAGTTAATCGCCTCTGTCAGCATATGCACTCTCCATTATAGATAACTACAAGCACCTTACTTATTTGCTTCATTACCTGAAAGGTACAAGTTATTTGGTATGAATATTGCACCAGGGAAACTTCAACTCACATCATATGTGGATGCCGACTGAGTGGGTGATCACTTCAAATGAAAGTCCACAACCAAGATGTGTTCATTTCTTGGTGAAAGAAATTTTTATTTCCTGGCAAGTGAAGAAAAAATATACTATCACTCGGTCCTTCCCTGGGGTTAAATGTCATGCATTAGCCACTGCTACGACTAGTATCTTATGGCTTTGATGCCTTATTGTGAAATTTGAAATTCCTATCATATAGCCAACACATCTCTATCGTGACAACATCTCTGCAAAAACCCTGATGAACAATCCTATATTCCATGTGAGGAACAAACACATAAAGACTGATCACTCCTTTCTCCATGATCACATTAACCTCAATAACATTCAATTTGAACACATTCAATTTTGACAACAATCAGCTGACAACCTTACAAAAGATCTCCCTAAACATCAATTTCAAGATCTTAGAACTATGCTTATTATTCTACCAAGAATCATCAGCTTGCAAGAGAGTATTGGACATAACACCACTATTAGTGGTCCTTGACGCCAACAATATCAAAACCACAATCGAATGACATTAGGTGAAAATCTAGAAGGAACTCTAGAAGATTCCACAAAACCTATACATACTCCTTGTACCATGTAAACAATAGAAAAGATTAATGAAGGTTATGTTTCCCTCTAGCTTTCATCCTGTTAACGGAACTCCTTCCCTGTCTTTAATGAAATAACATTTTTTTCCAACATTTGGAAAAAGTATGTACTAGGTTATTTATGGCACTTAACATGTGTAGTCTTATCATATGGCCACCTTCTGGCTCAGCCGGTTAAGCTTAGTTAACTTCTAGTCGACAGGTGGCCTTGGTCAATGTGGTCCGGTCGGTTGGCCTGGTTGACTATCCTCAGTCCAACAAGAGCTTTTGGAGTCTCCATGAGATGGTTGAACATACTTTGTGGAACTGGATTTGCCTTTAGATTGGCTCCATTGGGCATAGGCTATCACATAGAGTTGGCTTTCCTATAACAATTGACTCCAATATTCTTTCATCTCATTTTCGGTTGGATGACTCATGCTTAGATTATTTGGTCATCTTCTTATTTGTCTGGTGGCTCAGTCGATTTTGGGGAACGGAGGAAAATTAAGAAAAATACTTATTATTTCAATAGAAAAAATATTTTTTCAAAAATTAAATAGAAAAATATGATTTAATTTCAAAAATTATTTTTTTATATTTTTTATTAAATCTCTCCAAGTTTAGAGAACCGAGGAAAAGAAAATTTTTTTTACAATTTTTATTCTATTTATTATAATTATTTTAATGGATGATTAAGAAAAAATATATTTTTAACATTTAAAAATACATAACTAAATTAGAAAAATTAGGAAAATTATTTTAAGGGGTCCCAAGTGATTAGGGAACAATTAGGAACATTTGTGAACAATTTCATATTTTTACCATTTTTAATTATTTTTAATTTAAAAAGTACCTTAAAAATGAACTATTTATTTAAAAAAATATATTTTTCCTAGGTANTGGGAGGATAAAAAACATCCTGGAGAGTCTCGTTATCCTGCTCAGGTATAGAATAGAATATTTGTGTTCTAGTAGCTCAACTAGCCATAAGATTTGCATATTATGGTTTCTAATTTATTTGTGTGTAAATTTTCTTTTTCTAAGTTAAATTTAAAATAACTTGCAAGGCTTAACATGAAGCAAATATGGAAGGATTTGTAAAACTGATCTGTTAATGTTTCAGATAAAACTGCTGCTTTCTCAAATTCGAAATGTTTAATATGCTTCAAAGATGGAATTTTTAATTCGAAATTCTCTTGCTGACCTTTCTTGTTTCAATTGCTGTTCCATGTCATTCACCTTTACAATAAGTTGCCCTGCATTCCCTAGNAACTTGCAAGGCTTAACATGAAGCAAATATGGAAGGATTTGTAAAACTGATCTGTTAATGTTTCAGATAAAATTGCTGCTTTCTCAAATTACATGGGATTTTTAATTCAAAATTTTCTTGCTGGCCTTTCTTGTTTCAATTACTGTTCTCATGTCATTCACCTTTACAATAAGTTACCCTGCATTCCCTAGATGTTCATCTCCATTAAATTTAATCTTTGTTACATTTTTTAAAATTATTTCAAATGTCTCTTATTTTTTCTCTAAGCAATTTATTGCTATTTTTGTTCTTTCAATGCAGGTTAGAGTCATAACTAGGAAAAATTTTGAACCTTTAGAAGAAGATTCTTTCAGGCCTATTCTCCACCATTACGATGGCCCCAAATTCAGACTTGAGCTTAGCGTACCAGAGGTAGAATGCTAATTGATTTTTTTTTTTTCATTTATGATATAGCAGTGAGACAACTATTAGACATTGAGACGAGCTAACGCTATAAAAATTTCTCAATGCAGGCACTGGCCCTTCTAGATGTATTTGCGGAGAATAATGATTGAGAAGTTGGTGAGTGGAGTTGAAAGTTAAAGACAATTGCCCTTTATCTGATTATATATATCCATTTATACGCTAAATGATTTGATTAGGAAAAAAGAAAAAGCTCGGAAATCAGTAGTAATGCTTGGCAGAGTAAATGTTAAAGAACATGTGTATATCTTGGTTTAATTATGTCTATGATAATGTTACTTAAAGCTAAAGATAATAATAATAATAATATATCAATAAATAGAGTTGATTGTGCTTTATTGTGGATTTTTATGGCCATATGCATGATAAATGTTGAATATGCTATGAATCAGACCGAAGGAATTCAATATAAAGTAAAGAGAGAGAGAGATGAGAGAAAAATAGTAGTGAACAATGAAAAATGTTTCCTCTATTTATTTCTATTTATTGGAAAGATGGTAAAATAGATGGTCCCTAGCACCAACAATATCATAACAACAACCGAATGGCAGCTAGTGAGAATATAACATCTAGATGATTCCACATGATTTGTCTAGACTTCCTGTGCTATGTAAATAATAGAAACAATTAATGAAAGGTCATTTTTCCCTTTAGCTTTCATCCCTGTCAAGGGATCTCCTTCCCTATCTTTATTTTTATGGTATCAGAGACTATGAGATGAGGAATATGCGTCTCAATCTGGTAAATCATTTCCATCATTCCCTCATCTTTGATACCTCCATCTTGCCAAGGTAAGAATCAACTATATGCGAACCCCAAACCCCACTCATATCGGCACAGTCCATCAACATACCCTCTTCACTCGAGTTCCTCACCTCTCTCTTAAAACAATTCTCCCAAAATTTTCTTACACATGCTATGTACAATGTATGATATGCCCACATTCTAAAGATATTTATTGCAAATGGCTTTGCCGGATTTTTGGATGACAACAGTCGGTGTCCCCTACAATTTGACGGGAATAATCCCGAGGGAATTGAAAGCCCCCAATTCCAACCATGGACTCTTATAGATCAATACCTAGCGGCCTCGCTATACTCCACAATCTTACCCATTGTTATTTCTCAAATCAATAATGTCTAGAGTACCACAAAGATTTGTGCACAGCGAATATTACAACCTATGAATAGATCTAAGGTGATTCAGCTAAAAAATGAATTGCACCATATATCCATGAAGGATCAAACTATAACACATTGCCTAATGGAAATTTGACCTCTGGTGAATCACATCACTATTGTTGGATCCAAGCTGAATCAAGAAGATGTCATCCTGTATATCTTCAATGACCTTCCTCCAACCTACAATTCTTTCGAAATGACCATTCTGATGACACTCCAACCTATAGCTTTGGATGACCTCTACACCCTTCTTTGCAGCGAGGAGATCAATATCAACAATGAAAATGCAAAGCAACTCCCTACCACCAAAACTCGCATGGCGCTTAATGCATCCCAATGACGCGACGCACTTCACTAGAGGAGTGGGAATAAATTAGCCAACAAATCAAAGATAGGCTACTCTAATGGTTCTCATGGAGGAAGGACACCAACTCAATCCAACATAACATTCCAAAAAGGCTATAAAACCGACCATTTTGCATCTATCTGTTGGTATGGTACTAATCTCGAATATGCACCCACAATTCCAGTTCAAACTCTCAATCCTACCTCTAACGAATGGATTATAAACCCAGGAGCAACCACACACTTCACATCTGACCTTAGTGAACTCCAACTAGCTACAACATACCATAGGACCGAACATGTCTTGGTAGGTAACAAACAAGCTGTTCCAATTCAGCACGATGGTGATGGTCTCCTTCCCACTCCAAATCGTAGCTCTTTCAAATTCATTACAATACTCTAATCTATCATAATCTCTTATCTATTCATAAAGCAACCAAAGACAAATATGTCATTGTGTCTTTTGATACGTCTTGCTTTATAATTTCTAATCCTCGAACTCAACATATACTTCTCATGGGCACTAGTTCTAGAGGACAACTCCACTCCTGCACCTACTTATGTACCATAAGCATTTAATACATCTCTCTCCAAAATATAACAAGTTGAATTGTGGGATCGACGCTTGGATCACCCACATTCAACCATTTTGGATGCCATATCGAAACACAATCTCTTGTCATCCCATCCAGTTCAACTTCATGCATCACCTGCAAACTTACCAAGATACACAAATAGTCTTTTGTATCTAGCATAGGACAAAAATAATAAACAACTAGAATTTATTTATAGTGATGTATGAAGTCCTTCCCAATTATCTCTTATCATGGATATAGATATTACATTGTGTTTATTGATGACTTCTCTAATCTTTGTTAATTTTTTTTTCTATGTGTAAAAAATCTAAGGAAACAAACATCACTACAAATTTCCACCAACACCAATTCAACACTAATATCAAAATTCTTTGATTTGATGGTAAAAAAGAATACAATAACGCTACTTTAAATGCATTCCTCATTGGCCTTGGCGTACTACATCAATATTCATTTCCCTAAACTCCTGAGAAAAATGGAGCTGTCGAAAGGAAACATTGGCACATCATTGAGAAAACTCGGGACTTACTAAATTAATCACTCCTCACTTACATGTTTTAGACCGACAACCTTCTCACTGTCATACACCTCATTAATCGAATGTCCACAAAAATCACATATCACCCGATGAATACCTTCACCAATCCTCCCCGTCCTACACCCATCATTGGGTTTTTAACTGTGCATGTTGCCCAATGAGGAAGCCCAAACATCTCACAAATTTAAACCTAGATCAGTACAAAGCATTTTCCTAAGCTACTCACTTCAACATAAGAGTTATAGATGCTTACATCCAACTACCAACAAAATCATCATGTCCCGCAATGTAGTCTTTGATGAACATATATTTCCACTTCATACAACATCTAATGCCCCTCCCGTTATTTAACAACCTACCACCTTTCTGATTCCATCATCCCACTTAACACCTAACACTTAACCTAACACTTACTTATCCCCTATGATCCAACCTACTCTTACTCCAATGCTCTTCTCCACATCTTCAATTAAAACTACTACTACTACATTTCCTCCAACGACTAAATCAACTACCCAACTGAATCTACTTAGTTCCAACCCACCACCATTTCTCATGATAACCTGCTTTAAAAGGGAACCCTCTAACCAATCTAGAAACTCAATCTATACCACCAAACTCAGTCACTTCCTGATCCTACCTCCTACACTCAGGCCTCTAAACATTCTCATTGGCAAAATTCCATGCAAGATGAACTTAATGCCCAAAAATAAGGAACATGGGTCCTGGTGCCCCCATGCAAACGAAGCAACCCACAGCTACAATCTCAAGCCCTTCATTCTACAACCTGACATTCTACCGCAAGCAGTCAGGGGCACCTCAGTACCTCACCATCACACGACCAAACATTGCCTACACAGTTAATCTCCTCTGTCAGCATATGCACTCTCCATTATAGATAACTACAAGCACCTTACTTATTTGCTTCATTACCTGAAAGGTACAAGTAATTTTGGTATGAAGATTGCACCAGGGAACCTTCAACTCACATCATATGTGGATGCCGACTGAGCGGGTGATCACTTCAAACGCAAGTCCACAACGAAGATGTGTTCATTTCTTGGTGAAAGAAATGTTTATTTCCTGGCAAGTGAAGAAACAATATACTATCACTCGGTCCTTCCCTGGGGTTAAATGTCATGCATTAGCCACTGCTACGGCTAGTATCTTATGGCTTTGAAGCCTTATTGTGAAATTTGAAATTCCTATCATATAGCCAACACATCTCTATCGTGAGAACATCTCTGCAAAAACCCTGATCAACAATCCTATATTCCATGCGAGGAGCAAACACATAAAGATTGATCACTCCTTTCTCCATGATCATATTAACCTCAATAACATTCAATTTGAACACATTCAATTTTGACAACAATCAGCTGACAACCTTACAAAAGCTCTCCCTAAACATCAATTTCAAGATCTTAGGACTATGCTTATTATTCTACCAAGAATCATCAGCTTGCAAGAGAGTATTGGACATAACACCACTATTAGTGGTCTCCGACACCAACATTATCAAAACACAATCGAATGACATTAGGTGAAAATCTAGAAGGAACTCTAGAAGATTTCACAAAACCTATACATACTCCTTGTACCATGTGAACAATAGAAAAGACTAATGAAGGTTATGTTTCCCTCTAGCTTTCATCCTGTTAAGGGAACTCCTTCCCTGTCTTTAATGAAATTACATTTTTTTCCCACATTTGGAAAAAGCATGTACTATGTTATTTATGGCACTTAACATGTGTAGTCTTATCATATGGCCACCTTCTGGCTCAGCCGGTTAAGCTTAGTTGACTTCTGGTCGACAGGTGACCTTGGTCAGTGTGGTCCGGTCGGTTGGCCTGGTTGACTATCCTCAGTCCAACAAGAGCTTTTGGAGTTTCCATGAGATGGTTGAAGATACTTTGTGGAACTGGATTTGCCTTTAGATTGGCTCCATTGAGCATAGGCTATCACATAGAGTTGGCTTTCCTATAACAATTGACTCCATTATTCTTCCATCTCATTTTCGGTTGGATGACTCATGCTTAGATTATTTGGTCATCTTCTTATTTGTCTGGTGGCTCAGTCGATTTTGGGGAACTGAGGAAAATTAAGAAAAATACTTTTTATTTCAATAGAAAAAATATTTTTTCAAAATTAAATAGAAAAATATGATTTGATTTCAAAAATTATTTTTTTATATTTTTTTATTAAATCTCTCCAAGTCTAGAGAACTGAGGAAAAGAAATTTTTTTTCAATTTTTTTTCTATTTATTATAATAAATGGATAATTAAGAAAAAAATCCATTTTTAACATTTAAAAATACATAACTAAATTAGAAAAATTAGAAAAATTATTTTAAAGGGTCCCAAGTGATTAGGGAACAATTAGGAACATTTGTGAACAATTTCATATTTTTACCATTTTGAATTATTTTTAATTTAAAAAGTACCTTAAAAATGAACTATTTATTTAAAAGAATATATTTTTCCTAGGTGATTCTGATCACAAGGAACTGAGAAAATCACTTTTCACAATTTTTCTAATTATTGTTTATTTATTATAATTATTTTAATGTAAAAGTCCCATTTTTCTTCAAAAATAAACTTTAGTAATCAAATCAATTCAAATAGGTTCCAAATTTTTATAGTGAGTTAAAATGGTCATTATTCATAGTTTAGAATCATTTTTTTTATTTTTATTTATATTATATTTATTTCAATTTTTATAATTTAAAATAACTTAATTAGTTATAGTAATGTAAAAAATTATTTAAATTCATCTTATATTTTTCCTAGAGTCCTCTGACCAACATGAACTTACCAAAACAAGTCTCATATTTTTCTAACTTATATTTTAATTTATATAATTAATTTAAGCAAAAATGGGCCACTAGACTTAAAAATTTGGATTTCAAAGCTAGAGGTGTCCTCTGACCTTGGAAAAAACTGAGGACATCCTCACTGTCATGAGAAATAAACCCATAAAGTTTCAAGCCGTGGTGACTACTATTTACTTAATTAAAATTGAAATAGTCCAGAGAGTGACTATTGTTTAATTTACTTATGTTTAAAATTTTTTTTACACCAAGTTATGAATTTTTAAGTTTCAAAATTTAATTAAATAAAAAATACCCTATTTTTTTACTTAATGACGCGACACTGACTGGATCCTCAGCGGCTCCGAAAGACCATGTGGCGCTCTCCCGTTCGACGCCGTCTTCTGCATCAGTGCTGACATAACCCATGCTTTATGTACAATGTCCTCGTCTGACTCCCTCTCCATCGTTGGATCAATACACATGCAAATAGACGACATCCGTTCATCGTCCCCGATCGTCCTGACCTGAGAACCGTCCACACTAAAATGCTTCAATCTCTCTTAATACTCAACCAAATCACTCACAGTTTTTTCATATAGGTTCATCTAATCGAGACAAACATATTTATAGGGCCAGATACTCATGAAATAAATATTCTCTTCACAATTAATGAAACCAAGGGCTTTGTTAGGGATTTTGGATTATACCTTAACCCAAGAGGTGAGACCTTAATTAGGTGTTTATGGAAGCTTTTCTGTGGTCCAATGGACCTCCTCGAAGTGTTGGTTTGAGCTGGTATAAGGTCTAGGTATGATTTTGACCAACAGGTGATGTGATCTTGGTCTAGGAGTGGGTTAGAGTGCTCAACAAAGGGGGTTTTGATGATGAACTTCCTCGTTTGGTCTCGGAAAACTTAAGGGTGGTTTAATTTGGAGTTTTGTGGAATTTAACTGAGAGACAAAAAAGTCCTAGTTTTTAAACTCAAAAGTTGAGCTTTGGCTGGGGATTTTTGTGAGGGAAGATGGTTGGAATGATCTTAGGAAGGCTGAAATAGGCTTTGTGAAGAATTTAGAGGACTCTCGCCAAGCAAATGGAAGCACTCTCCTGTTGGTCGTGAAGGGGGTGGTTTAAATAGAGGAGGAATGGGTGACCAATTAGGTTGGCCAATGGGTGCAAAATGGAGCTTAGGTGGAAGGCTGAACGACGTTAGTGGCCAATGGGGGTGAGCTACATTGGATGGGTGTAAATTTGATTTGATCCATGGGGAGTCAGTTTTGGGCTTTCTGTCCACTAGGTCAACCGACCAAGCCAGAGGAGGTAGCTAGATGGCTCAGAAAACAAAGGGGAAGGTTTAATGGTGATTAGGATGGGGGTTTAATCAATTGAGCTCAAGATGAGTCACTTGGCCAAAACTTGGAAAGGATCCTCTAAATCATGGGACCCTTGGTCCATGGGACCTCTAGGGTCGGCTAAGAGCATCTAGGGTGGTTCTTATGGTCTAAGTGGTTGCTGAGGTGGTTCATGGTGGGTCAAACCTTGTGGCTCCAAGTGGATTTAGGGTTTGGGCTCAAAGTGTTTGATTTGGCTTGGACTTTGGTTTAGCGTGGGATAGAGCTTGGATTAGCC
The DNA here is from genome assembly GCA_002079205.1 of Phalaenopsis hybrid cultivar. Classification (NCBI taxonomy): domain Eukaryota; kingdom Viridiplantae; phylum Streptophyta; class Magnoliopsida; order Asparagales; family Orchidaceae; genus Phalaenopsis; species Phalaenopsis hybrid cultivar. Next base: position 425,812 of record JXCR01144253.1, on the reverse strand, counting down.
TCGATTGGAAGTTCAAGTTGGTGTAGAATAATGATATGAGGAGTTTGGGAATCAATTGAGTAAAAATAGAGGGGTTATGAAGTTCAATTTGGAGGAATATGAAGTTTGGGGCAAAATTAAGGGTTTTGATTTGGTTGGATTTGGATTTGGGCTAGGCTTAAAGCTAGGCCAAGGTCAATTGAAGGTTCCATTTGGTCTAGAGGGATATCATGAAGGGTTTGGAAACCAAAATTAGGGGAATTGGATAGGCTAGAGATTTCAATTTGGTAGAATTTTGGCTTAAAGTCAATTTGGGGCATTTGAATTAAGCTTGGGATTTGAGTTTAAAATTTGTTTCAATTAGGCTTGAATATGGTTCAAATTTGGCTTGGACATGATGAAATTGATATCAATTTGAAATTGGGGAAATTTGAAATCAATTTGGTGAAAATTGGGGGTGATTTGGAGACTTTAGGCATTTAGGGGTAAAATTGGGATATTGCTCAAATTTGGTCAATTTGGTCCAATGGATGATTGGGATTGGTTTTGGTGGTGTTTGGAATGATTTGGGAGGTTTTGGGAATTTTTGGACCATGATGTGCATTTTGGTAATTTGACAAATTTTGGGGCATTTTGGGAATTTTAAAAATTTTGGGGTATTGTGAGTGAAAGAAGAGAATTCAAAGGAACTTCAAGACATTTCGTGGAGAGGATTTGAGATAAGTATTTATTTTTGTGATTACACTTGGTTTTAATTTAGATTTTTTGTTTGTGTGCATGATTTCTAATTTTAAAGTCATGTGTGGTTGTGTTTTCTTCATGAATTCTAAGTAGTTTTCTTTGTCTTTTTCTTTAAAATGATAAGTGATTAAGTGTTGAAAGGATGTTGTGTGAAGTATTAGGCTTCATTGTTGAAAGAAGTTGTGATGATTTGAAACCTTGCATTTCATTTACTTCTTGATTTGACCAATTAAGATGTTAATACCTGTTGTGAGAACATGTAAGATCTAAGATGGTAAATTCACAGTCAACAAATGGTTAGAATCACATATTGATTTTATGGATGAGAATGTAGTTCATGGGGTTGAGTGCAAATAAATAGGGAAATAAACTTTTCAAGGGTGTAGAATCAGAGGACTTTAGAGTGACAGACTAAAACAACAAATTTGATTTATAGTTTGGGTTTTGATATGAGATATTAGCTCCCAGGTGGAGGGAGAAGAGAGAACTCTAGAGTGAGAGCTAGTATCTTCCATGTCTAGCTGGTCTTTAAGACTATTCAAACTATAGATTAGCCAATGTTCTTTATAGGATCTCTAGTAAGGGTAAATAATATTATTGCTCCTATTTGTCACAACACATTTAGAATACTTCTACAATAAAATTTCTTAACTTATTACTGAGTCATGATAAGGAGAAAGATATTTTATTTATATCGCTTTCATCTTGCAAGTATTTAGTTAAGTTAATTAGTTGTTTATTTTATTTTCATAAACCAAAAAATTATAAAAATAATAGAATTTGCATTCCTATTTTAGCATCCTAGTTTAAGTAAGAATATTTTGGTAGGTAGATTTTTGTCATCTTAAATTTTTAAATTTTTTTCATTTTCTTAAAAGGATATAGCTATTTTCACTGTAGGTTCGATGTTCGGGACTTAATCATAAAGTCTTATATTACTTGATAATGATGCGTATACTTGTTTAGTATCCCATATTTAAAATTAAAATTGTATTTTTATTTGTTTCATAGTGGAAAACTTACGTATTTGCTTTAGATCATGTTTTTTACTTTGTTACAAATTAAGAATAACTATTAAGGAAATTAAACTATAATTGCATACATCACATTTTACTTCTATATAGAAAGTTGGGATCACATGCCCATGTCAGTAATGGCAAAGTTATGCCACCAATGACCTTGTAACCACCTTGAGCTAAGCCTATGCACCATAGGCAACATAAAAACACCATCTTGTGGCATAATCAAGCTACTCTACATATAAGAGAAATATAATTATGCAAGGTGGTAGGGTGGCTATGTCGCCGTTACAACACCTTCTCCCACAAAATTTTGAAGATCCAACTAATCATAACTTTGGCCTCTACCACCTTCACTCCTTAAATGAACCCCCTCATCGTCTCTATAAAGGAGAATTCAACTACTCCTCTCCTTCATTTATTATTCACTCTGGTGTTCCTGCTCTCATTTGATTAACTTCCCATCTAGTGTTCTTTGATTTCTCATATGTAAGTCTTTTTGTACATCTTCATCTTCACTACAGTTCTTCTTCTTCACTTCTTTTAGTTCTTATTTTCCTTTAGCTATTCTTCTTCTTCACTTCTTCGTGTTCTCTTCTCCACTTCACTTCTACTTGCACTTCTTCCATATTCTTCTTCACTTCACTTATCATTCTTCAATTCTTCACTTCACTTCTATTTGTACTTCCTCATATATTCTTCTTCACTTATTCTTCTTTTTCTTTACTTCTATTGCTCTTATTCTTGTTTTTATTTACTTCATTTGTTATTCTTTACTTTACTTCTTATTCTTATTATTCTTCTTCTTCTTCTTCTTTTAATTTTACTTCTACTTCTTCTTTTCTTCTTCACATCTTCTCTTCTTCTCACCATTATGCTTTTTTCTTCCTATTCTTCTTCTTGTTTTCATTGTTGAACCTTAACACTACTACATTTTCATTCTCTCTTCATGCATATTGTTAATGTGACTTGCTTATGTGAAGTTTATCTCATGAGAATTTTGTTTATGTGATTTTTTCTATGTGAAGTTAGTTTGAACAGTGTTTTATTTAGGTAATTTTTTTTCTTATATTTAGTTTATCCCAAGGAGAAAAGTGGCGACCAAGTGAAATATGTATAAACTTGGAATTTATGTGGCAAACGATGTTAAACTAAGCGCTTTGTGGGAGGCAACCCATGGTTATCTGTGTTCGTATGTTTGTGAGTTGTAATTGTTTGTGGTATATTATGTTTGTTTTATTGTGGTTTGATTAGTTTGATTGATGTTTGTGTATTTTTGGATTGTTAGTGGATTGATTTGTCTTTTTTTGTCATTTTGGATTGATCAGTTTAATTGATGTTGGTGGACGTTTGGATTGTGTATGGATTGATTTGATCTTTATGTCTATCATGAGAGAGGTGATTCTTTAACTTCTTATTATGACTAGACTTGTATATGTTCTCTTATAGTAGTTGGATTGACGAGTCCACTATGACTAGGGTCTCAACCATACTAGAGTTTTACAGGAGACATTTTGAGTTTGGACAGTAGTTCCATCTCAATTTTGTTACTTCCTTTATCTCACCTTATTTTCATTTGGTAGGGTCATGAACCAGCTTGATAAGAAATATGTGGATAATCTTACGTTATCTTTATAACTGTTAGAGGTGCATACTTAAAGGGATAAGGTGATATCTGGGGATTGTGCTCGAGTGCCAATACATAAAGGATAATCATGTTCATGGGATTAGACTCTATAAAACGATTTAAAAGAACCCAGTTTATCAGTGTAGTGATTTCATTAGAAATTGAAAGTATGGTAGTGAGATGCGATGAGTTAAAGGAAGAATTAACCTCATTTATCATGTGTATTTGTATTTGGATTACAACAATATAGAAGACTAGAGGAACACTTAACTATATATTCTTATGCTGATACATGTTGTGCTAGTAGACTTTTCTTTAGTTCAATTTCATTCTGGCTTATTTAGTTTAGATTTACTTTCTTGCAAATTATTTTGTTCCGATGAATACTTATAAATGTTTCTGAAATACATTTGTGGTAGATAGAAATTCTGAGCTATTTTTCTTCCTGCTTATATTTTCTGTATTGAATGCTATACATGTTAACAATTAAGTTTGGGGGGTGGAAGAAAAATAAATTTTAAAGTTATTAGACTTTTTTTTTGTTTAAAATTATTGAAAGCATTGTTTAGGCTGGATTTACTTTCTCCTACACTCATTCTATCATGAATATGCATGTATATGAATTTGATAGAATGTTGTAATAGCTGGTAGATTCAACTTTTACTTTTTCTTCCTACTACATTTTATGAAATTGATTGTAAAATATTTAAAAATTCAAGTTTAGGGGAGGAAGAAAAATAAAATTCAAAGTTAAACTTTACTTGTCCAAAAGATATTACAAATAAAATTTATTTGAAAAATGATTTTTGTTATGGGGAGTAATTTTAAGATTACTAAAATTTTAATTATATAAATGCAATAGGAAAACATAGTAAGGACTTTAGTAAAAAGGATGAAACTAAAGTTAAGATGTTCAGTAGAAAATTGTAGGGAAATGATTTTACTATTTTTAGTAGGAAAATTTGAATTTTTGAAAAATTAAGGATTTTTATAATAATACTTTTTGAAGAATTTAAACTCTATTAAAAATTGTTTTTATAATACTACATTTTAAGTTAAGGATAGAAAATAAGTTTTTAACTTTAGAAAATGGATAATGAAATTCAAAACCATTAAAGGCCTATCCCGATAGAGTAATCCTCACATAAAAGAGTAAGGATTGAAAGGATTTAGAAAGAAAAGAAAATGAAAAGAAAAAGAAAAGAAAAAAAAAGAAAATATGTGGGGAGAAGCTTGAGGAGTAGGACTTAATTAAAAAGTGATTTCACTTGAATCTTTCTAAAGAAGAAAACTTAGGATCATTCCTAAGCCTAATTTCAGAAATTATTAGTAAAATTATTTTCAAAATAAACTTCATAAATTTTGAAATTAATTATTTTTTTTAACAATCCAAAGTTTGTAAAAAATTTAGTTATTTCTGAATTAAATAGAAAATCAGGATTCCTAAGTTTAATACTAAATATTCTAGTACCTTAGATATCATCTAATTTACTGAAAATTCTTCTAAGTTAGACTATAACATTTATAGAACAAAATTTTAATTCTTAAGGAAACCCATTAACACAAATCAACATATTTTAAAGCTGTAGTGTTAATTGAGGACAAGTAATGTTTAACTTTAGGATAATTGATATGTCTAAAAATGTGCTACTTTTTTATATAAATTTCATGCTCATTTTTAATGATATTATACTTTAAAGGAAGATATTTTGCATGTTTTTGATTTCAGGTTTAAGAAATGGAGTTTTGAAGAAAATAGAGCAAAAATTGTGTGATTTGGAGTCAAATCGAGCATGGAAGAAAAATCTAAGATGGAGCATTTTGATATGTCTTTCTATGTTTAATCTCTTTTACATTTATCACATGTTTCTGAATGAAATTGAACTTTATGGAAATGTTATTTTCATGATTAACTTGTAGGTATAATAATTGGAGTTGATTGGAGCTGATACGGAGTGAATGGAAACAAAGTGAAATGGGGGTGCTGCCAACAGGGTGGTACCTAAGCTCTAGTATTGCCCAAAAAATCGTGCCTAGGTGCCAGAAATGCTCCAAGGTCGGTTTTGCGTTGTTTAGGGTGGTTTCGGGCTGTTTTAGAAGGTTTCAGGCCGCTATGGACGCCCCAAGGAGTTACTTAATGAATCTAGACATTTTAAAAGACTTTTGGAGTGAAGAGGTGTGTCTCTTGGAGTGAAAAGGTGTGTCTCTTGGAGTAAAGAGGTGTGTCTCTTAGAATGAAAAGGTGTTTGGTGTCTCTTTAAAAATAGGTTTGGGCGTCATTTGAGAAGAGGAGAGGCTTGGAGTTAGAGTTCAGCGTGCCTCTTCAAAGAGGTGTGTGAGAGAGAGGAGAGAGATAAAGAGGAGATGCAGATTTCTATCTTTTCTGGAGAGATTGGTGAGGGATTTAGAGAGATATGTGTAAGGAATCATATGAGCATTGCATAGATCAACGTTTAGAGGGATTTTCATCTTTTTTATAGAAAAAGCGCTAAGTATTATGTTCTTCATTATTTTATAATTTTCGTAAACAATTTCTAGTGGATTTGTTTTGATTTAATGATTTTTTTCTATTTTGTTTCATCCATGCTTCGTGAGTAGTTTTCTTTACTCTTTTCAATTGATATGAAGTATTGGCAAGAGTAGGAAAACTTGTTTTAAGATAGAACAAGTTTTATTTCTATGTGATGAGTAATATCTCCTTTGTTACATTAACATAACTTAAGTGGAATTATGTTATGTTAAAATCTATTGTAAGTGAAACTAAGACTTGGGAGAGTGGTGATCTTGCAACTTGAGTGCACTCACATTGTCCAATTGGCTATGATGAACTAGTTTAGGCGGCAATGTAACTTTTAAAGAAATATAATTCATGATTTTTTTCTATTAGAAGCTTCTAGGTGGCAGCTAGTTGTGTAAAACTAATATAATGCTAAGCATACCTATACAATTGAAAGAGGGTAGACAGACATATGTTCCTTGTTGGCATATAATTTATTGTATAATTTTATCAATTCTTTTACAGCTTATGTCATTATCTTCATTTTACTTTTCTTTTGCAATTGAATGAATTCATATTTAAGAATTTAGAATTGCTTCAAAATTCTCTTATTTTATTAATGTGATGGTATTTTCACATGTTCTTAATTTACTTTGCAAACTGGTCATTTGTGATATTGAAATCCATTGCAAAATATAATGATCTGGGAGGGCTATGATTTCACACAACTTGTTAATACCACACTAACCTTAGGATGGAGGTGAACCAAAGTCTAAGGTGAGTGCAAATAGATAGGGAGATAAGTTTTGATGGGCATAAAATTTGTGTTTCTTGCATGACAGTCTAGATTCTTAACCAATTTAACGATTAAAACTCTCACTCCCCCTTTCTTAGGAACACAGTGAATAAGACTAACCTAAGCACTATCAAAAATAGGATAAATAATTCCAGCATCCAACTACTTTAAAATTTCTTTATTTACAACAACTTTCATGATAGGATTCAAACTCCTTTGAGGATCTGCCCTAGGCTTATGGTCATCTTCCATTAATATTTTGTGCATAAACATTAAAGGACCGATTTGTTTAATACCAGCTAATGTCCATCCAAAAACTTTCTTATAATTTTTCAAAGTCTCTATTAATTTTTCTTCTTAAGCTGCAGTTAAATCTGAAGATATTATAACAAGTGGTGTTGATGAGTTCCCTAAAAATGTGTACCCTAAAAATGTGTACTTTAATTGCTTTGGGAGAACCTTCATCTCAAGTTCAGGAGGTTGTTCAATTGAAGGCATCAGAGGTTTACTATTTTCAATAGTGCCCAAAATCACAAAATTTTCTTGAACATAATTTGACTACTCAGTATTTATAACTTCACATCTTTCTTGAAAATGATTAACAATTAATAGTCAATAATATCCATTTTATAACATTTATCATCTTTTCATTTAGCTGGATACTTCATAGATTTAAGCACATTAAATGTAATTTTCTGGTCATTAACTCTCTTGGTTGACTTCCATTCTGCACATCTATAATTGCTCGCCCAATGGTAAGAACAAGTTTCCCTAGAATGATAAGAATTTATCTTCCTAAGATGTAACACAATGAAATCCACAAGGAAGATAAATTTATCCACTTTCACTAATACGTCCTCGGCAACCTCTTTAGGATAAGTCATAAATTGATCAGCTAACTGAAGGGTTACAGTAGTGGGAGAAATCTCTCCTAAACCTAACCTTCTAAATATAGATAATGGCATGAGGATAATACTAGCTCCTGAATCACATAAATCTTTTTCAGAATTTTTTTCTCCAATTGCACAAGCTATATGAAGCTACCAGGATCCTTGAGTTTTTGAGAAAGATTTTTCTGAATTATTGCATTACATTCTTCACTTAGCGCTACATTTTAATAATATTCAAATTTCCTCTTTTTGTTTAAAATATATTCCATAAATTTAACATAACTTGTCATTTGTTCCAAAGCTTCAACAAAAGGAATATTAATTGTAAGTTTCTTAAATATCTAAAAAAACTTTAAAAATTGTTGAACCAGTTTTTGTTGTCTAAGTCTCTGAGGAAAAGTAGGTGGTGGTCTTTCTAAATTAATCTTAGTTGGAGAGACATGCTTTTCCAAATTCTTAGGAACAATTTCTTCAGGTTTTTTAGTTTCTACAATTTCTCTCTCAACTTCAATCTCTTTATGAATTCCAACATTTAATTCCTTTCCACTCTTGAGTTAGACAGCTTTATCTTGCTCCTGTTCTTTGTTTTTGTCTTTTGGATTTATTTCAGGTTTGATTAGGAAGTGTCCCTCAAGGCCTATTGCTACAGTAGAGGTTTGTATACTTAATCAAGTTTCATCTGTTGTAGGGTTTGAATAGTCTCTTAAAGGTCTTTATACACGATGATGTTCAATTTTCACAATTTGAATATCAATATTATTATGTGATGTGTCAGTCGTTTCTTTTAAATTTTGAAGTTCTTTTTATTTTTTGATTTTTTATAATCATTTATTCTAACTTAATATCGTAAGGTATTAAACCTTCAAATCCTGAGCTATGCATGCAAAATGTGAAAGTTCAAAAAATAAAATAAAACACTTAAAATAAAAAATTATTTTTTTATAATTTTTTTGGTTTTTTTATGCTTTTTTGGGTTTTCAAAATACTTTTTAAATATTTTTAACAACACTACAATTTTTTAAAATAATTTCACTGCTAAATAAATTTTCAAGTCTAAGAAAAATTTCATCGCTTTCCCGAGAACGCCGCCAAAAACTTGACCTGACCCGCAATTATAATGATTTTTATATTCTAAAAGATGCCAAAAACTTGACCTAATTTATATTTAGCGGATAGTATGAATAAATGAAATGTTATAAAGGATAGAATAATAGTATTCACACTAGGAGTACTACACAAGTATACACATCGTTTCAAGTAATATAGAATTTTCTATAAAGCCTCATTATCAATCCCACATGGAAGCTATATTTTTTTGTATAGATTTTTAGTGAAACTTTCACTTAAGACTGCAAAAATTAATCTAGAAAATATAATAGCAAATTCAGATGTAAAGTAAAGCTACTAAATTCTTACAAGTACCATTTAAAACTAAATGTAAATGCAAAAACTCTAAACTATGTTACATGTAAAAGCGAGTTTTAATTATGAAAAAAATCTTTCCCCTTGCAATGAGTTCATAATATGTGTTGGAATCAAAAGGTTTAAAAGGTTAAATGATGCATTGTGATAAATAGGAGCATACATATTCATTACTCTCTCTTGCGTGCATAAAGAACATTAGCTAAACTAAAGCAAGTTCCCTATTGTATGGTAGTGTTGAGTAGATTTTAGCCTCTCACTTCTAGATTACTCATTATGCCCTGGTAAAGGATCTAGCCTGTCACCCTAGAAACACCAATTCTATGCCCATCAAAATTTATCTCCATTTCTATTTGCACTCTCCTTAGATTGTGTTCACCCTCTACGTAAAGTTAGTGTGGTACTAACTAGTTGGGTGAAATCATAGCCCTTCCGGGTCATTTTATTTCACAAAAGATTTTAACATACAAGTGGCCAGTTTACAAAGTAAATAAATAACTGGTAAAAATACCATCACAATTTTGGAATAAAAGAAGTTCTAATCAAATCAAACCCTCCACATGATTACTTCTTATTTCAAGGAGAAATAAAAAAAAATTACTCATAATTCATAAGGATAACAAAACAAAACACTATCTAAATTAAAACTCAAGTTCACAGTGCAAAACTTAAAAAAAATACAAATACTTATCTCAACTTCATCCCCAAGTAATCCTTTGAAGTTCCCTGACTTTCTTGACTGCAATAGACTCTTACAAGACTCACAACATTCTTATGGCAGCTTTCATCTCTAATGGGGGTCTACCCTACTCTAAAATCACTCTTGCATAGTCACACACACACCAACACACCATATCACTCCCTTTTTTCAATTGGACTTCATTCGTATATGTAAAGCTCTGAAAATCATCAAGGGTTGCTTCAGACACCTGTTCAAAATTTAGCCAAATTCATTGAATAAAAGGGGTAACCGTTTCTGGTGCCTAGGTGTCAATCACGTTTGGACTCGGCGCTTAGGCGCCACAACTTCATAACTCCACTTTACATTGATTTTCAATTCTTCTCATATAACTTTATTTCTTGCACCTGAAACCAAAAGCATACAAAGTACCTTTCATTAAAGCAAATATCATAAAAAATAAGCATGAAATGTATATATAAAATAGGTAAATTTAAGACATGTCAGTTGACCGCCTCTCGGGGTAAGTAGATTAGGGTACTTCGATGACCCTGGGATGACAGAGCAATAAACATCTTGACCCATTTGTCTAAGAATTTAAAAATCAACAAAAAAATTAAGCAAAACAAAAAATGGTTTTTCTGTTAACTTTGTTTTATAGGGGTTACCAAAGAAGAGGTGAACATCATCCAAGATTTTCTTGCATGTTATAGAGTTTGTTGACTCTGTTTTACAGGATGATCATTCTAGCCACTCAAAATATGGGTTAAAAGGATGAATGTCAACAAAACAAAACTCTAGAATAGTTTAGTAGCTACTGCCCTTTGGATAGGACTATGGCATTTCTTTCCTTGACATCATCTTTGAACTTTCTGAGAACAAATTTAAACCTTAATCAAAAGTTTTCTTAAGTAATCATGCATTATTTAATATATAAATAACTATAGAGACTTATTCCTATAGGAAGATGTGAACCTCAAAATAGGTATATTAAACTGAAATCTCTAGTAATTTGCTTTAGTAAGGATCCATTGATAACAATGATTTCCTTATGAAAGCTTCTCACGTATTTATTTGTTTTCGTTAATATTTGTCTTAGTTATCCTAAATTCTCCTCTCTTATGTCCATCAACATGACATGAGTTGGAAGAATTAGGGAGGACGACCAATACATGATAAACAAATTGGCAACTTTCAACACGGACAATGACGACGACAACAAAAAATGCAAGACCGATGTCTGTGCAACAACAAAAGTAGTCGACAGGCACATGTTTGATCTTTGTAACCTTAGTATAAACATATGAGTGGGGATCATGATACGATGATATAATTACATTACTCGCTGAGATATCCTCATGAGCTCACTAAGGCATTACGAGAAACAATAATGGAGTTATTTTGTCATCAAGATAGGCTAGGTTATGCACATTCAAAAAGAAATGTGACTTAGCATACTGTGATCATTCTATCAAGGAGTAAGAGATTGCAAAGGTGTTCTAAAGGTTGGATATGATGCAACAGCTTTAACGAGGTATGATCAACCACATTGGATACCAGAAAGTGAATTAGACAAGGGTGTCGTATGAGGTGGACACTCACATCTAAATACATGTGTGAACACATGTGAATCACACATTCGGCGTGGTCATACATGGTAAATGTTCTCACATGAATAAAATCATGCATTATATCGAGATACAATTCCACTAGGTGAAATGATTGTATCTATATAATCGGAGATACCCGAGTAGGATCATATGCTAAGTGATTATGATTCGTGTTGGGGATAAAGGAGATGGGTTACCACTAGATGGCTAAGTGTCCTAATGTACCACACATTCATCATAAGCATACAATGACATATGCTCAATGATGGAAATGTGTGAAAGTGGGAATGCAAGTGTGAAAGATGAAGCATGCATAAGACACAAAAACTGAATGCACTGAGTACAAAACACCTAGGTGAGATTACACCTCTACCAAGAGGCAACCCAGATGCAGATGCAAATGGCAAGCATATGTTACACTGTATGAGATAACTTGCACATTATGATGCTAAGTTTGATTGCATCAGCTACAGAACACCCCAAAGGGAATTACACCTCGTCTAAAAAATAACCAATCCAGCTTAAACAAATGATAGACATAAGAAATACATGATAAGACATATGAATATAAATATGTCCATGGCAATCCTAGGTGATGTCATGGATGCATTTGGTGGTATAACTCTTGCTAGGAAAGACTCATACACTTATGTGAACAAACATTGTGCACTAAGTAGGGTCATGAGCTAGGTGGCATGACACATGCTAGGTGACACAATATGACATAACTACAACACTTTTAAGTGGTGTCATAGGAAAGGGATGATATAACCCTTACTAATAAGAGTTACACCCTAGGTAGGCCTTATATGTCGGCTGCCCCCTTAAATGAATATGTAACAATCTATTCATGTATATATGGGAGCATATGAACATGAAGAGACACTAAATGTGCAAGTACAAGAGCATAATGAGATGCATCAAGTCAAATATGCTTCATGCGTATGAAAATATAAGCATCTAACAAAAATTATTTTCACACAGAATAAATCTCAAATTATAGGCATCAAACCAAACATATTTTCATGCATATTTAAATTGTACACATCAAAATTATATATGATTTTTTGTATCCCATTGCATATTTTAAATATAAAATCTGCATGCACAATAATGACACATATTTTTTATAAGATTTTAAAAGTATACATTCCATGATATGAATAATATGACAAATGCACTTGGAAATGCAAATGAAGACATGCACAGAATGGATCTAACACTTTTGATGATAAATTGAACCTTTCATAGTGATCTTGCTTAGGTCTTAGGCTTAAAATAAGGAGAGTTATACCAACGTTTTGTGCATGAGGCAACAAAATGCCCACCTCCATTTGTGTGGCCAATACAAACATTCCAGGAAACAAGATCCTATTTACAGTCACCAAATTGGTGTATTAGAGAAGTAAAAAGGAGATGCTTGTTAATCTTATCACCCTCGACCCAGAAGTAATATGTCTCGCTCTTTTACTTAAAGGCATCGTTGGTTGGCACTATAATGTTCCCTAACTCTTGGAAGATGAAGCAATGAAGAGCTTGTACTTCTAGTCCATCACCTTATTCTCTAAGCCCAAGAATTTAAACCAATTAACTGTCCTGAACTATACATATCCATCTACTCCTACCCTAAAAGAGAATATTTAGTTGAAAAGTTCACTCGATCACATGATACCTCTTCGATGGTAGAAAAGTGCATGAGTCCTTATCCTAATTATGTAGTTTGGCTTTATTTGCTCCAAAATGTTCCCAAGCCAATTGAAAATTGCCCTATGGTCCTGACATAAGAGCAACCACAATCTGTATCTTGGTTGGTCTCTATGGACCACCAGATCATTTCCAAACTTATTCGTTGCCATCTCATTTAGGCGACCTGATAGTTAGATCAAACACAAAGGTATTCTCAATAAGGGCTACCTCTGATGGAGAGAAAACCAATTACTTAGTTGCAGCTACTAGACTGAATGTTTGAGGGGTTCAATTCAAAGCCTTTAAAATATGGGAAGAGAGATTGAACTATAGTAAAAGTTGATGGAAAAAGGAAAAATTGAGTGATAGAAGCTAAAAAAAAATACTGCAAACGAGTAAATAAACACCTTAACCTTAATTTATAGGGACCCAACATAGAGTGAAATGTTGCATAAGGATTTTTAGAGAAAACATCAAATCAACATAAAAATTTGAAATGAAAACAAAATAAAATATTTTTATTTTGATAATTATGTAATTACGCACAATTCTTAATCCAACAATATATACTTTACAAATTAGTCCTAGGCTGGGATTAAACTTTTCCTAACTAATCTCTTATACAATATTTAATCGACCAAGCTTGTATGATTCGCTCGATAGACCACAAAATGTGCCCTCTACATGAATGCTTCTTCTCGAATTTTAGAAACTTGTTGGTGAAGATAGGTTTTCTCCCCTTACGTATCCCCTAGCACTACGTGGAGATCCTCTTCTCATTAAGGACAAGCAAGTTCCATCTCGTTTAGGTGATAGGTCAAGGTTCTCGGGGACATCCGCCATCCCTCAGTAACTTTTTCCTAGATCTCCATAGAATCGACTGAGCAGTTTACCACATTCTCCTCATTGATGGCCTATGCTTAGAGCATAGTAGCTGCCACAACAGTTGGATATTATCTGTTACCAACGAGGGGCAAACCCTTAATCCAAATGTTCTCATCTATAAGAAACAAAAAAAAAAGAAAGAAAAAATCTATGTAAAAGAGAAATAAAAAGACATACTCAGAATTCGATCCACCTCAAACCAAGTAACTCCACCTACATCTAACAATGAAAATTCATAAGCTGTATTTTCTCTCTAATCGATTGATCACCCATACCAATTCCTGATATACTAGTTGGTTGGGATTATCGCAATCTCAGACCGACTAAGAACCTTAGTAGGAGCTTTTGTTGACAGGCCAAATACCAAACTACCCAACTCCTTCCCAATGCTAGGTTGATCATTATGTGAAGCATTTTGGATTGAATTTGATGCCTCCTCCACCTCCATTCACTTGGATTGCTTTGGATTGTTAGCAACCTTCTTTTTCCTTGGCTTGCCTTCAAGCTGACACTATTTCTTTACCCTAAAGGCAGCCGATAACTTCGTTCCATCAATAAGTTTAAGCATCAAATCATATCCTTTCTTCATAAGGACAACAAAAAAGCCAAGCACGTGCAGGAAAAACATACTTAAAATATTGGAAACTATCCACTACATATTAAATATAAGGTTCATTGACACGAAAATCGAGGGAGTCTAATCATTACATTAAATTATAAATATTAAGATTTGATTTACTGCATTAAAAATTTCCTCATCCTTATTGTAATTTTCATTATTAAGAATTATGAAAATATGAGAACTTAATATGTAAACCAAAAATGGTCTGTAAGAATCTTAAGACAATCTAACTATCCAGATCACTGATTAAAAATTTAAAAGGCAACATGAATTCGAACGACTGAAGAACACTAGTTGACCGATGGACAACAGACTAAAGGGTTGGTCATAGACTGAAGGATTGTCTATAAACTGAAGGTCAGTCTGATGACCAAAGGGCCACCTTGGCTGACTGGAAACATACATTCGCACCAACGATCGAACAAAGGTCTGGTATCCCCAACAATCTCACAAGTATCAATGTGAGACTTTTCAATAACTCCCCTATAAATCTTCAAAGATCACCAAGGAACATGCAAGATGATCGACCACCTTAAGCTTGACTTGCTACTACACTTAAAGCTGACTAACTTTCTAGAACGAACACCAATCTGTGCCTGGAAAAAAATAGTCGATCGAGTTCTCAGAGCGAAGATCATAGACGACCACATGAAAAGGTGCCAAAACAGTTAATAATATCAAAAGATACAATAATAGACAATAATACTCTCTAACACCCCTCTTAAAGTAGAGGAAAGGATGTAATTTTTCCACTTTATCCCTCTATCTTTTATAAATAGAGGAACCACAACACGTATTAATTGGTTTTGCCTTTCTAGGCTTTGGCCCCTTTAGGATCTTCTCACTTGACCCACTTAGTAGGGAGATTTCTCACTACTTTACTATTGTAGCTCCCTAGTTATGATATATCCAGTTCATCCATATGGAGCAAGTTTGTGCGTGCTTTTCCATTTTTCTTCCTCTCTTTCTCTTACTACCTCTCCCTCAAGGTTTTTATCACTCTGCTGGGTTAGCCTTTCTCTGTAACCTCTCCCTCAAGGTTTCTCACGACTTCTCCACCTCCACTCACTAGGATGGATTTAGCTTCTTTTCAACTTTCTTATTCCTTTTCACGCATTTCAACCGTTGTTGTTTATTTACTCGAAGGGTAGCTAGCATCTTCGCCAAATCGATAGGTTTAAGCGCTGAATTAGATCTTTTCCCATAAGGGCATCATAGAATTTGAGCAAATGCAGGGATAAATAAACTCAAGATATTGAGAATCGTTTACTATGCACAATATATAAGGTTCATGGCATGAAAATCTATGAAGTTTAATCATTTTATTAGAGTATTACTATTAAGATTCAATTCATTTCACTAAAGATTCCCTTGTCCTTATCTCAGTTGTGACTATTAAGGAGTAAGAAATGTAAAACAAAAAATGATATGCACAAATCTTGAGATAATCTAATAGTCCAAATCACAGACGAAAAAGTCACAATGCATCATGAATTCGATCGGCTGAAGACCACTAGCCGACCAATGACCGACCAACCAAAGTGGTAGTGACCGACCGAAGGATTGCTGATCAACTGAAGGCTAGTTTGATGATCAAAGGGCCCAACTAGAAACAAACATTCACGCCATTGAGTGAACAAAGGTTTGTTATCCACAACAATCTCTTAAGTATCAATGTGAGGCTCTCTCAACAGCTGTTCCAAAAAATCTCGAAAGATCACTGAGAAACAAGCAAGTCGACCGATTGTCCTAAGGCCAACCAGGCACCACACTCAAAGTCGACCGACTTCCCAAAGCTAAGGCCTATCGGTGTCCAGACAAAATAGCCAGCCGACTTCCAAGTTTGAGGACCAATCGAGTCTATGCGTAAAAGTGCAAAAAGTTGTTACAAATACGGAACTACACAACAAAAGACAATAATATCCTGTAACACCTTTATTAAACTAGATGCGAGCATGTAATTTTACACTTTGTACCATAAGCTAAGGGACCATAGCTTGTATTAGGGTTTTTTCCCTCTCTAGGCTTTGACTTCTTGATATTCTTCTCACTAGACCTATTATATAGGGAGATCTCTCCACTCTTCTCTTTATAACTCATGGTTCTAATATATAAAATGAAACATAGAAACTAGGAATATTCCAGGCAAGTCTATGTGTGCACTCTCCCCTTCCTCTCTCTCTATTCTTTCTACCTCTACCTAAAAGTATCTATCGCTCCAATACTTGGGTATGCCTCACAGAATAAATCTGGTTTAAACACTTAATTTGTTTGTTAGATGTATTAATTTTTTTTTCATGAAAGTTGTTAAGAACTTCTATTATTAATTTTTTTTCATCTTAATAAGATTGTTAGGGATGGACTTCACCACACCTAATTAATTGTTACAATCTTTTAATTGCTATTTTATTTTTCTCATTTTAATAACATTGCTTGGCATGATATTCAGCCAAATTGTTGAAACCACCACTTTCATTCCGAACTTTAAAACTTTTCCAATTAAAACAGTTGTTGTAGCATATATGGAGGCATACGATAATTCTTACGAAAATTTATACATGTAGCATCCCATTCTTATACATTTTGGTATCTCATACCAAAAATTATATTTTTAGAAACACAATATCTCAACCTAAACATGANTAAAACTTTTCCAATTAAAACAGTTGTTGTAGCATATATGGAGGCATACGATAATTCTTACGAAAATTTATATTTGTAGCATCCCATTCTTATACATTTTGGTATCTCATGCCAAAAATTATATTTTTAGAAACACAATATCTTAACCTAAACATGAAAAATATAGATTTTATAGTTCCATACAGTTGAAAAGTATGAATTTGATGTTAAATTTACAAAAATGAAAATTTTATTGTGAGATAAATAAATATATAAGAATTAGATGCTATCTTTACTTAAATTTTCCATTTTATTTATTATTTGCGAGAGAGAGCTACGTAGCCTTGAACATTTACTCCTTTTTATTCTCATCGAAAGCAGCGCTGAAAAGGAGAATGAGTATGATGGGGTCTCCAGCCGCAGTCTCCTGCGTCATCCTCGCCAATCTTCTCGCTGTTGTCACCGGGATCGAATCCCCTCAATACACTGTCATACACTCTGAATCCGATTTCGAGATTAGGGTTTACAGAGAGTCTACCTGGATGTCTGCTTCCTCTGATAAAATTTCCTTTGAGAAAGCTACAAAGCTCGGAAGACCTTAAGGTAAAGTTTGTTCTGCACTGTCCCTGGAGAATCGAGCATAAACTTATGTACTTCTGTTTTTAGTTGTTGGAAATTAAACTAAACCTTTTTTTTTTTGCTGAATTCAAGTGTTGCTTGGATTTTGAACTATCAGGTTGCATTTATGGATTTAGTTCACGGTTTATGGTGAAGCATTTTCGAGAAGTTAAATCCTCAGATTTACTAAATCCGGATTTCACCCATTTTTGAGCATAAATCCCGGATGTAATAAATCCTGCTATTCTGTGGATTTAGTAAATCTGAGAACAAGCGAAGAGAAAGACAGGCGCGAACAGGCTCACCTTCCTCAATGGTTTTGGGTAGGATCGGACCGTAAGGAGGAGAAAGATGAGAGTTTGGGTGGTTTCTTTCGCTGTGATTCCGTTGTTGCTTTCTTAACTAGCTCTTATCGTTACTGTATTGTAGGGGTTTGGTCAGTGGAGGGACGCAGGCGAGGGTTTCAGGCATCGAGGTAATGGTCTTTCTAGGCGAAATTCGGAGAAGGGGGAGTGATGTAGGTGAGGGTTTCGAGCAGAGAAGAGGAAGGAATGGATTTGTTTGTGTTTTAAATTTAATTGATTAATAATTAATATTTAATTAAAATATTGTCCGATTAATTATTGTGAGTTAATGTCATATATAATTATTTAATTGTTAATTCATAAAAATAAAATACATATTAATTTTTAATTTACTTAATAAAATTCTAAGCAGTTATTAATTAATATGATTAATAATTAATTAATTATTAAATGTCAAACTATTACTTAATTAATAATTAGTTTAATAAAGTGTTTATTAATAATTAATTAGTTTAATTATTAATTAGCATCATTACGAATAAAATTTAAATTGAATTTAATAATTAATTTCTATCGTAGTAATAAATAATCAAAGTTTAATTATATTTTCTGTATTTTAACAATGTAACAAATTTTTAAATCCCGACAAATGTTTCCGAGTAGTTTTATATGAGTTAATTGGATTTATTTGGTAAAACTATTAAATAATTATAGGATTTAGTAAATTTGGTAACTTTTAATTAAGTCATATAAAACTATTTCAACCAAATAGTTTTGTATGATAATTTTTATGTTAACCATTTCAATCTTAATAACTTAGATTCTAGAAGTTGCTAAACAACCCTTCAAGTGATGCGGTATAGAGAATAAAAAGGGTCATGCTAGTTGAGCCTGGTTTTTTAGCGTGTCTGAGCTATAACTCTACGTTTTGAAATTCATTTAGTCCAGAAAACTCCATAGAGTTTGAATATACTCATGAGATTATTCGGGAATGCTAAGATATTTGAGCTTAAAAACTCCTTCAACTAACATTTATATATCCTTGCTTAATTTGTATTGTTTCTACTATTTTAGGGTTTGACCTAAACATCTTCGGTTCGTATTATGTTTTTCTCTGTGGCTTTCTAGAGAAAATAAGGGCTCAACAAATGATCAATCTCAGATCATCAATAAACTACAACCCAATATAATTACTTCAGAGATGCGAAACACAGATTTCGTTCGTTTCCTACGTTAAACGTAGCTAGAAGAATTAGAAACAAAATAATATAATATTATTATAAGCAAACGATAAGAATAAACCCTAACAACCTTACATACTTTATAACATTCTTACGAACATCTGAGCGAGAAGACTTTAATTAGCCTATATGGCTAACACATATTTTGTTTGCAAGGGAGGAAGAAAGAAAAGGAAGAAGAAGAGAACTCGCTATTTTTGCTCTGCCCTCAATTTAAGAGAAGAGAGCATTATATAAGCTGTGAAAGACACCGTAGTTATCATGGCTGATGATACTTTTAATAATCCGCTTCTGCTTATGTGGCTAATAATTCAGATGGTGGAGAATAAAGTCGACGATAGTTGAATCGATGGAGAATTATTGCAGAATGGTTAAATTCCTTTTTAATAATTATTGTCTTACAGCTTGGTGGAGAGTAAGTGCTTGTATGGAACTTTCTTTTCTGATAATTATTTTTCTTTTCAACTGTTATCTTTACATTTCACTATTTTTTACTTTAAGTTTTTCTCGTGCTTTTTGTAGAGTATCCCGTTTCTGGAAATACATACATTTATGTATTTTTTTGTTTGTAATTTTTGGCAAAATAATTCATTTACTTCTTTGATTGTTGCCGCAGTATTTTTGCTTAGAATAGAGACTCATGTTTTGTACATAGCTTCATGTATCTTCCGTGTAGGTTGCTTGCAATGACTATATATGAATAACTACTCCGAGCAATGATAAAATCAAATATTTGTTGGATCTAGTTTTTTAGTTTCATTCCATATTTGGTACAAATCATTTACTTTAGGTCTCTGGGATAATATTTCCGTTGGCTATATGTGGGAGTATCTGATTCGCTGCTAATTCCAAGCAGTATAAATGAGATAATTCCTTTTCGTTCATTCTCGTGTTTTGGGATAAGTTTGATATAATTTCATATATACATTCCAATGCTTGAAAACCATGTAGAATGTTACCATGACATCAATAACTGATTTTGGTAATTCTCTTAGAAGATTTTCATGCATACTAAGCCGCAATTATATAATTCAGAGATAAGTTTATAATCTGTATCTCCATATATATAAACGACTTGGAATTCTTGGCCGTGTGAAAATAAATCTGAGAATTAATTCTTTCCTCATATAGAAATAATTGTTGTCATTCACCGGCTAATTCTATAATACTCTTTGCAGAGTTAATTCATGCATTTTACAATATTTTTGCATAAGAAAGTATTTTATTTGAAGAAGTGGGTATTTCTTTTGTAATTTTGAGATATGTAAAGTCTTGCAATTCAATAATTGAAGAAGTAGATACTTTTTTTTTGTAATTTTGAGATTTGAAAATAATTGAGGGTAATTTCTCTTCATGGATTTCTCCATTCAAATAATTCTTTACTTTCAGTAATTTTCTTAGAATATTATTATGTAAGCAATTTTACATTCTAATTTTCATATTTGTAATTCAAGCATTTCGAGATAATTGCTCAAACCCGAAAAAGACTTTTCGTCGGCATCGCCTGCTATATCATATATCTTCATATTTTCAGTGCTTGTACTCATTTCTTGCATAATTCACGAGCTAAAGTATTAGTAAGAGCATTTTTATTTCTCTCAATATATTCTATATCGAAGCTATATGCAGAAAATCAACTTTTTAATCTTCTTAATCTTTTATTAAATGAAATAGTTGTTTTATTATTTGTCATAACTAGAAATGTTTTATTTAAAAATATTTCAAAATTTTTAATTATTTTTTTTATTGCTAATAACTTTTTCTCATTAATATGATAATTTTGTTCTGTCGTTGTATACGTACCTGAGTTGTACCTGCACAAGAGTTCGATAGCATTACGTCGAGCTTTTAAAATTGCACCGCATACTAGTTCGGAGCAGTCAGTTTTTATAATTAAATAATCACTAGGTATAAATAAATATAATTTTGGTATGTTTTTACATAGATCTTTAATCTTTTGTAAAATTTTTTGATCATTTTCATCCAAAGACCAGATTGTATTTTTGCGTAACTTATTTTGTAGTGTGGATCGTTACTGCAAGATTTCTGATAAATACTTCAACGTATTTGATACATCCTAAAAACTGTTGTAAATCTTTTTTATTAGTAATATGTTTAAAGTAATCAATTTTTGTTAAAATATAATCTTGTTATTTGACTGCACCTTTATATATAATAAGTCCTAATAATTCAATAATATTGTTCATAAAAATGACTTTCTTTTTACTTAGAGTCATTCCCTGTTTTTGTTCTTTATGTGAAAATAAATCTAAATATTTTAAGTGTTGCGTAATAGTTTGGCTAAATATTAAAATATCATCTACATAGATAAGATAAAAGTAGGAGAATTCAACAAAGATAGTATCCACATGTCTTTGAAATATTTGTGGAACATTTTTTAATTCAAAAGACATAACGTTCCATTGGTAGTGACCCTAAGGTGTACTAAATGTTTTAAATTATCTACTATTTAGGTGCATCATAATTTGCCAGAAGTCTGATTTACAATCTAATTTAGAGAACTATTTAGCAATTTTAATATGATTTATTAAAACTTCTTTATCTTGTAGGAAATAACGATCAAATTTTGTGTTATCATTAAGTTTTTATAGTTATTTGCCATCCTTGCTTTTCCTTAAATCTGTTCAGCATGATTTCTTACTAAAAAAACAGGGATACCATGTGACTAGTACTTGCTTCGATTAATTTGAGGTTTAGTAATTCTTGAATTTGAGTACGGAATTTTTTTTATCTTCAGAGATATATTTTATAGGGCACACCTTACAAATAAGAGAAAGATTAATTAGTTCAATAGTTGCAACAAGCTCGTCTTCAGACCACAATTGTTAGTGATTTTCTGAAAATGAGGGGTTAAATAAGGAGGATGCAAAAGCACGAAGTTCCTTAATTTTAGAAAGTTTGGGAGAAAACGACGTATATGCATGTGAGTTAAGAGTAAATAGATTAGGAAAAATAGTTTTGATTAGTTGATTCAAAGTAGAATCACCACGCTGACTACGAAAAACGGGTGCGGTAGCATGAAATTTGGGCGTGCGGATTAAAGGACGAAGGAGTGGGTGACGAGTGGGGGTAACTAAGGTGATTTCATTCTAAGATTGAATAAATGACATGAAAGTTTTAAAGAAATTAGTTGCTAGAATTAAATCAGGGTCATCGTAAAAAAGACAACATAATTTAGATATTTTAATATGAGAGGATTGAATAACTAATTGATCGTTTTAATATTCATCTATAGTGCGGAGACCATTAAAGGTTTCAAGTAGTAGAGGTTCAGTATGCCTAGAAGCATATATTTTTTACAGATAGTGATATCACTACCAGTATCACGTAGAGCATGTATAAGAATAAGTTCACATGTAGGAATATATAATTCTATCATGATATAGCTATGAAAGTCGAACATTACATTGTAGAGTATGTTTATCTATATGAACGATATCATGTGTAAATGTAATAATATGTTGTTGGAGAAAATCCATTCTTACTAAACTTCAATTAGAATTTTTGTCACCCTTTAAAAATAAATGTTGGAAATCAATTCATTGATTATTAATACCTTAGAAACCAAGGAGTANAAATTTGGTTAAGTATCCTTAAATACATTACTTTGCCCCTTTAGGGTCTTCACCAACATAATTCTCAAATTGTNACATCCCTTCCTTAGCTTTAAAACAACAAAGCCATAGGAATTCGAGGTTGTTTGCCTAGTACAACATAAATCATCACATATCTTTTAGGCCTTTGTACAGCCATATTGTACAATATAAGCCCTAAACTCGTNGGCAACGAGATTTCAATTTCGATGACCGACAACTTCTTACGGGCAAACTCCATACCAAAAATAGTGCCGACAATAACTTAAGTGGAATTATGTTATGTTAAAATCTATTGTAAGTGAAACTAAAACTTGGGAGAGTGGTGATCTTGCAACTTGAGTGCACTAACATTGTCTGATTGGCTATGATGAATTAGTTTAGGCGGCAATGCAACTTTTAAAGAAATATAATTCATCATTTTTTTTTTCTATTGGAAGCTTCTAGGTGACAGCTAGTTGTGAAAAACTAATAGAATACTAAGCATACCTATACAATTGAAAGAGGGAAGACAGACATATGTTCCTTGTTGGCATATAATTTATTGTATAATTTTATCAATTATTTTACAACTTATGTCATTATCTTCATTTTACTTTTCTTTTGCAATTGAATGGATGTTTGTTTAAGAATTTAGAATTGCTTCAAAATTCTCTTATTTTATTAATGTGATGGTATTTTCATCTGTTCTTAATTTACTTTGCAAATTGATCATTTGTGATATTGAAATTTATTGCAAAACATAATGATCTGAGAGGGTTATGATTTCACACAACTTGTTAATACCACACTAACCTTAGGATGGAGGTGAACCAAAGTCTAAGGTGAGTGCAAATAGATAGGGGATAAGTTTTGATGGGCATAAAATTTGTGTTTCTTGGATGACATTATAGATTCTTAACCAATTTGATGATTAAAACTCTCACTCCCACTTTCTTAGGAACACAGTGAATAAGACTAACCTAAGCACTATCAAAAATAGGATAACTAATTCCAGCATCCAACTACTTTAAAATTTCTTTCTTTACAACAACTTTCATGATAGGATTCAATCTCCTTTGAGGATCTGCCCTAGGCTTATGGTCATCTTCCATTAATATTTTGTGCATAAACATTGAAGGACTGATTCGTTTAATACCAGCTAATGTCCATCAAAAAACTTTCTTATAATTTTTCAAAGTCTCTATTATTTTTTCTTCTTAAGCTTCAGTTAAATCTGAAGATATTATAACAAGTGGTGTTCATGAGTTCCCTAAAAATGTGTACTTTAATTGCTTTGGGAGAACCTTCATCTCAAGTTTGAGAGGTTGTTCAATTGAAGGCATCAGAGGTTTACTATTTTCAATAGTGCCCAAAATCAAAAAATTTTCTTGAACATAATTTGACTACTCAGTATTTATAACTTCACATCTTTCTTGAAAATGATTAACAATTAATAGTCAATAATATCCATTTTATAACATTTATCATCTTTTCATTTAGCTGGATACTTCATAGATTTAAGCACATTAAATGTAATTTTCTGGTCATTAACTCTCTTGGTTGACTCCCATTCTGCACATCTATAATTGCTCGCCCAATGGTAAGAACAGGTTTCCCTAGAATGATAAGAATTTATCTTCCTAAGATGTAACACAATGAAATCCACAGGGAAGATAAATTTATCCACTTTCACTAATACGTCCTCGACAACCTCTTTAGGATAAGTCATAAATTGATCAGCTAATTGAAGAGTTACAGTAGTGAGAGAAATCTCTCCTAAACCTAACCTTCTGAATATAGATAATGACATGAGGATAATATTAGCTCCTAAATTACATAAAGCTTTTCCACAAATTTTTTTCTCCAATTGCACAAGCTATAGTGAACCTACCAGGATCCTTGAGTTTTTGAGAAAGATTTTTCTGAATTATTGCATTACATTCTTCGCTTAGCGCTACATTTTTATAATATTCAAATTTCCTCTTTTTGTTTAAAATATCTTTCATAAATTTAGCATAACTTTTCATTTGTTCCAAAGCTTCATTAAAAGGAATATTGATTGTAAGTTTCTTAAATATCTCAAAAAACTTTAAAAATTGTTGAACCAGTTTTTGTTGTCTAAGTCTCTGAGGAAAAGTAGGTGGTGGTCTTTCTAAATTAATCTTAGTTGGAGAGACATGCTTTTCCAAATTCTTAGGAACAATTTCTTCAGGTTTTTTAGTTTCTACAATTTCTCTCTCAACTTCAATCCCTTTATGAATTCCAACATTTAATTCCTTTCCACTCTTGAGTTGGACAACTTTATCTTGCTCCTGTTCTTTGTTTTTGTCTTTTGGATTTATTTCAGGTTTTATTAGGAAGTGTCCCTGAAGGCCTATTGCTACAGTAGAGGTTTGTATACTTAATCAAATTTCATCTGTTGTAGGGTTTGAATAGTCTCTTAAAGGTCTTTATACACGATGATGTTTATTTTCAGCAATTTGAATATCAATATTATTATGTAATGTGTTAGCCGTTTCTTTTAAATTTTGAAGTTCTTTTTGTTTTCTGATTTTTTTTAATTATTCATTCTAACTTAATATCGTAAGGTATTAAACCTTCAAATCCTGAGCTATGCATGCAAAATGTGAAAGTTCAAAACATAAAATAAAACACTTAAAATAAAAAATTATTTTTTTATATTTTTTTTGGTTTTTTTATGCTTTTTTGGGTTTTCAAAATACTTTTTAAATATTTTTAACAACACTACAATTTTTTAAAATAATTTCAGTGCTAAATAAATTTTCAAGTCTAAGAAAAATTTCATCGCTTTCCCGACAACGCCGCCAAAAACTTGACCTGACCCGCAATTATGATGATTTTTATATTCCAAAAGATGCCAAAAACTTGACTTAATTTATATTTAGCAGATAGTATGAATAAATGAAATGTTATAAAGGATAGAATAATAGTATTCACACTAGGAGTACTACACAAGTATACACATCGTTTCAAGTAATATAGAGTTTTCTATAAAGCCCCATTATCAATCCCACATGGAAGCTATATTTTTTGTATAGATTTTTAGTGAACCTTTTACTTAAGACTGCAAAAATTAATCTAGAAAATATAATAACAAATTCAGATGTAAAGTAAAGCTACTAAATTCTTACAAGTACCGTTTAAAACTAAATGTAAATGCAGAAACTCTAAATTATGTTACTTGTAAAAGAGAGTTCTAATTATGAAAAAAATCTTTCCCCTTGCAATGAGTTCATAATTTGTGTTGGAATCAAAAGGTTTAAAAGGTTAAATGATGTATTGTGATAAATAGGAGCATACATATTCATTACTCTCTCTTGCGTGCATAAAGAAATTTAGCTAAACTAAAGCAAGTTCCTTATTGTATGGTAATGTTGAGTAGATTTTAACCTCTCACTTCTAAATTACCCATTATGCCCTGGTAAAGGATTTAGCCTGTCACCCTAGAAACACCAATTCTATGCCCATCAAAATTTATCTCCATTTCTATTTGCACTCTCCTTAGATTATGTTCACCCTCTACGTAAAGTTAGTGTGGTACTCACTAGTTGGGTGAAATCATAGCCCTACCGGGTCATTATGTTTCACAAAAGATTTTAACATACAAGTGGCCAGTTTGCAAAGTAAATAAATAACTGGTAAAAATACCATTACAAATTTGGAATAAAAGAAGTTCTAATCAAATCAAACCCTCCACATGATTACTTCTTATTTCAAGGAGAAATAAAAAAAACTACTCATAATTCATGAGGATAACAAAAAAAACACTATCTAAATTAAAACTCAAGTTCACAGTGCAAAACTTAAAAAAAATACAAATACTTATCTCAACTTCATCCCCAAGTAATCCTTTGAAGTTCCCTGACTTTCTTGACTGCAATAGACTCTTACAAGACTCACAACATTCTTATGGCAGCTTTCATCTCTAATGGGGGTCTACCCTACTCTAAAATCACTCTTGCATAGTCACACACACACCAACACCCCATATCACTCCCTTTTTTTTCAATTGGACTTCATTCTTATATGTAAAGCTCTAAAAATCATCAAGGGTTGCTTCAGACACCTCTTTAAAATTTAGCCAAATTCATTGAATAAAAGGGGCAACCGTTTCTGGTGCCTAGGTGTCAATCACGTCTGGACTCGGCCCTTAGGCGCCACAACTTCATAACTCCACTTTACATTGATTTTCAATTCTTCTCATATAACTCCATTTCTTGCACCTGAAACCAAAAGCATACAAAATACCTTTCATTAAAGCAAACATCATAAAAAAATAAGCATGAAATGTATATATAAAATAGGTAAATTTATGGCATGTTAGTTGACCGCCTCTCAGGCTAAGTAGATTAGGGTACTTCGATGACCCTGGGATGACGAAGCAATAAACACCTTGACCTATTTGTCTAAAAGTTTAAAAATCAACAAAAAAATTAAACAAAACAAAAAATGGTTTTTCTATTAACTTTGTTTTATAGGGTTACCAAAGAAGAGATGGACATCATCCAAGATTTTCTTGCATGTTATAGAGTGTGTTAACTATATTTTACAGGATGATCATTCTAGCCACTCAAAATATGGGTTAAAAGGATGAATGTCAACAAAACAAAACTCTAGAATAGTTTAGTATCTACTGCCCTTTGGATAGGACTATGACATTCCTTTCCTTGACATCATCTTTGAACTTTCTGAGAACAAATTTAAATCTTAATTGAAAGTTTTCTTAAGTAATCATGCATTATTTAATATGTAAATAACTATAGAGACTTATTCCTATAGGAAAATGTGAACCTTAAAATAGGTATATTAACCTGAAATCTCTAGTAACTTGCTTTAGTAATGATCCATTGATAACAATGATTTCCTTATGAAAGCTTCTCACGTATTTATTTGTTTTCGTTAATATTTGTCTTAGTTATCCTAAATTCTCCTCTCTTATGTCCATCAACATGACATGAGTTGGAAGAATTAGGGAGGACGACCAATATATGATAAGCAAATTGGCAACTTCTCAACACGGACAATAACGACGACAACAAAAAATGCAATACTAATGTCTGTGCAACAACAAAAGTAGTCGACAGGCACATTTTTGATCTTTGTAACCTTAGTACAAACATATGAGT
Source organism: Phalaenopsis hybrid cultivar (assembly GCA_002079205.1). NCBI lineage: Eukaryota > Viridiplantae > Streptophyta > Magnoliopsida > Asparagales > Orchidaceae > Phalaenopsis > Phalaenopsis hybrid cultivar. Next base: position 397,830 of record JXCR01144253.1, on the reverse strand, counting down.
GGTGATCATGATACGATGATATAATTACATTACTCATTGAGATATCCTCATGAGCTCACTAAGGCATTACAAGTAACAATAATGGGGTTATTTTGTCATCAAGATAGGCTAGGTTATGCACATTCAAAAAACAATGTGACTTAGCATACCATGATCATTCTATCATGGTGTAAGAGATTGCAAAGGTATCCTAAAGGTTAAATATGATGCAACTGCTTTATCGATGTATGATCAACCACATTGGATAACAGAAAGTGAATTAGACAAGGGTGTCGTATGAGGTGGACACTCACATCTAACTACATGTGTGAACACATGTGAATCACACATTCGGCGTGGTCATACATGGTAAATGATCGCACATGAATAAAATCATGCATCTAGGTGAAATGATTGTATCTGTATAATCGGAGTTACCCGAGTAGGATCATATGCTAAGTGATTATGATTCGTGTTGGGGATAAAGGAGATGGGCTACCACTAGATGGCTAAGTGTCCTAATGTACCACACATTCATCATAAGCATACAATGACATATGCTCAATGATGGAAATGTGTGAAAGTGGGAATGCAAGTGTGAAATGTGAAGCATGCATAAGACACAAAAACTTAATGCACTGAGTGCAAAACACCTAGGTGAGATTACACCTCTCCTGGGAGGCAACCCAAATGCAGATGCAAATGGCAAGCATATGCTACATCGTATGAGATAACTTGCACAATTGATGCTAAGTTTCATTGCATCAGCTACAGAACACCCCAAAGGGAATTACACCTCGTCTAAAAAATAACCAATCCAGCTTAAACAAATGATAGACATAAGAAATACATGATATGACATATGAATATAAATATGTCCATGACAATCATAAGTGATGTCATGGGTGCATTTGGTGGTATGACTCTTGCTAGGAAAGAATCATACACTTATGTGAACAAACATTGTGCACTAGGTAGGGTCATGAGCTAGGTGGCATGACACATGCTAGGTGACACAATATGACATAACTACAACACTTTTAAGTGGTGTCATAGGAAAGAGATGGTATAACCCTTACTAACAAGAGTTACACCCTAGGTATGCCTTATTTGTCGGCCACCCCCTTAAATGAATATGTAACAATCTAGTCATGTATATATGGGAGCATATGAACATGAAGAGACACTAAATGTGCAAGTGCAAGAGCATAATGAGATGCCACACACACAATGAAAACGTATGCATCAAGTCAAATATGCTTCATGCGTATGAAAATATAAGCATCTCACAAAAGGTATTTTCACACAGGATAAATCTCAAATTATAGGCATCAAACCAAACATATTTTCATGAATATTTAAATTGTACACATCAAAATTATATATGATTTTAAGTATTCCATTGCATATTTTAAATATAAAATCTGCATGCACAATAATGACACTTATTTTTGATAAGATTTTAAGAGTATACATTCCATGATATGAATAATATGACAAATGCACTTGGAAATGCAAATGAAGACATGCACAGAATGGACCTAACACTTTTGATGATAAATTGAACCTTTCCTAGTGATCTTACTTAGGTCTTAGACCTAAAATATGGAGAGGTATACCAACGTTTTGTGCATGAGGCAACAAAATGCCCACCTCCATTTGTGTGGCCAATACAAACATTCCAGGAAACAAGATCCTATTTACAGTCACCAAATTGGTGTATTAGAGAAGTAAAAAGGAGATGCTTGTCAATCTTATCACCATCGACCCATAAGAAATATGTCTCCCTCTTCCACTTAAATGCATCCTTGGTTGGCACTATAATGTTCCATAACTCTTGGAAGATGAAGCGATGAAGAGCTTTTACTTCTAGTCCATCACCTTATTCTCTAAGCACAAGAATTTAAACCAATTAATTGTCCTGAATTATACATATCCATCTACTCCTACCCTAAAAGAAAATATTTAGTTGAAAAGTTCACTCGATCACATGATACCTCTTCGATGGTAGAAAAGTACAGGAGTCCTTATCCTAATTATGTAGTTTGGCTTTATTTGCTCCAAAATGTTCCAAAGCCGATTGAAAATTGCTTAAGGTCCTGACATAAGAGCAACCTTAATCTGTATCTTGGTTGGTCTCTATGGACCACCAGATCATCTCCAAACTTATTGGTTGCCATCTCATTTAGGCGAGCGACCCTAAACCTGATAGTTAGATCAAACACAAAGGCCTTCTCAATAGAAGATACCTCTGATGGAGAGAAAACCAATCACTTAGTTGCAGCTACTAGACTGAATGTTTGAGGGGTTCAATTCAAAGCCTTTAAAAGATGGGAAGAGAGATTGAACTATAGTAAAAGATGATGGAAAAAGGAAAAATTGAGTGATAGAAGCTCAAAAAAAATACTGCAAACGAGTAAATAAACACCTTAACCTTAATTTATAGGAGCCCAACATAGGGTGAAATGTTGCATAAGTATTTTTAGAGAAAACATCAAATCAACATAAAAATTTGAAATGAAAACAAAATAAAATATTTTTATTTTGATAATTATGTAATTACACCCAATTATTAATCCAACAATATATACTTTACAAATTAGTCCTAGGTTGGGGTTAAACTTTTCCTAACTAATCTCTTATACAATATTTAACCGACCGAGCTTGTAATGATTTGCTTGATAGACCACAAAATGTGCCCTCTACATGAATGCATCTTCTCGGATTTTAGAAACTTGTTGGTGAAGATAGGTTTTCTCCCCTTGCGTATCCCCTAGCACTGCGTGGAGATCATCTTCTCTTTAAGAACAAGCAAGTTCCATCTCATTTAGGTGATAGGTTAAGGTTCTCGGGGACATCCTCCATCGCTCAGTAACTTTTTCCTAGATCTCCATAGAATCGGCTGAGCGGTTTACCACATTCTCCTCATTGTTGGCCTATGCTTAGAGCATAGCAGCTGCCACAATAATTGGATATTAGCTGTTACCAACGAGGGGCAAACCATTAATCCAAATGTCCTCATCTACAATAAACAAAAAAAAAAGAAAAAAAAGAAAAAATCTATGTAAAAGAGAAATAAAAAGACATACTCAGGATTCGATCCACCTCAAACCAATTAACTCCACCTACATCTAACGAGGAAAATTCATAAGCTGTATTTTCTCTCTAATTGATTGATCACCCATACTAATTCATGATATACTAGTTGGTTGGGATGATCACAATCTCAGGCCGACTAAGAACCTTAGTAGGAGCTTTTGTTGACAGGTCAGATACCAAACTACCCAACTCCTTCCCAATGTTAGGTTGATCATTCTCTGAAGACTTATGGATTGAATTTGATGACTCCTCCACCTCCACTCACTTGGATTGCTTTGAATTATTAGCAACCTTCTTTTTCCTTGGCTTGCCTTCAAGCTGACACTATTTCTTTACCCTAAAGGCAGCCGATAACTTCGTTCCATCAATAAATTTAAGCATCAAATCATATCCTTTCTTCATAAGGACAATATAAAAGCCAAGCAGGTGTAGGAGAAACATAATTAAAATATTAGAAACTATCCACTACATATTAAATATAAGGTTCATTGGCACAAAAATCTAGGGAGTCTAATCATTACATTAAATTATAAATATTAAGATTTGATTTATTGCATTAAAAATTTCCTCATCCTTATTGCAATTTTCATTATTAAGAGTTATGAAAATATGAGAACTTAATATGTAAACCAAAAATGGTCTGTAAGAATCTCAAGACAATCTAACTATCCAGATCACTGATTAAAAATTTAAAAGGCATCATGAATTCGAAAGACTGAAGAACACTAGTTGACCGATGGACAACAGACTAAGGGATTGGTCATAAACTGAAGGATTGTCTATAAACTGAAGGTCAGTCTGATGAACAAAGGGCTACCTTGGCTGACTGGAAACATACATTCACACCAACGATTGAACAAAGGTCTGGTATCCCCAACATTCTCACAAGTATCAACGTGAGACTTTTTCAATAACTCCCCCATAAATCTTCAAAGATCACCAAGGAACAGGCAAGCTGATCGACCACCTTAAGCTTAACTTGCTACTACACTTAAAGCTGACTAACTTTCTAGAACGAAGACCAACCTGTGCCCAGAAAAAATAATCGGTTGAGTTCTCAGAGCGAAGATCGTAGACGACCACATGAAAAGGTGCCAAAATAGTTAATAATATGAAAAGATACAATAATAGACAATAAGACCCTCTAACACCCCTCTTAAAGTAGAGGAAAGGATGTAATTTTTCCACTTTATCCCTCTATCTTTTATAAATAGAGGAACCACAACATGTATTAATGGGTTTTGCCTTTCTAGGCTTCAGCCCCTTTAGGCTCTTCTCACTTGACCCATTTAGTAGGGAGATTTCTCACAACTTTACTATTGTAACTCCCTAGTTATAATATATCCATTTTATCTCTATGGAGCAAGTTTGTGCGTGCTTTTTCCATTTTCCTCCCTCTCTTTCTCTCACTACCTCTCCCTCAAGGTTTCTATCACTATGCTGGGTTAGCCTTTCTCTGTAACCTCTCCCTCAAGGTTTCTCACGACTTCTCCACCTCCACTCACTAGGATGGATTTGGCTTCTTTGCAGCTATCTTATTTCTTTTCACGCATTTCAATCGTTGTTGTTTATTTACTCGAAGGGTAGCTAGCATCTTCGCCAAATCGATAGGTTTAAGCGCTGAATTAGATCTTTTCCCATAAGGGCATCATAGAATTTGAGTGAATGCAAGGATAAATAAACTCAAGATATTGAGAATCGTCTACTATGCACAATATATAAGGTTCATGGCATGAAAATCTATGAAGTTTAATCATTTTATTAGAGTATTACTATTAAGATTTGTTTCATTTCAATAAATATTTCCTTGTTCTTATCTCAGCTGTGACTATCAAGGAGTAAGAAAATTGAGGAACTTAATATGTAAAACAAAAAATGATATGTACAAATCTTGAGATAATCTAATAGTCCAAATCACAGACAAAAAAGTCACAATGCATCATGAATTCGATCGGCTGAAGACCACTAGCCGACCAATGACAGGCCAACCAAAGTGCTAGTGACCGACCGAAGGATTGCTGATCAACTGAAGGCTAGTTTGATGATCAAAGGGCCATCTATGCCAACTAGAAACAAACATTCACGCTATTGAGTGAACAAAGGTTTGTTACCCACAACAATCTTTTAAGTATCAATGTGAGGCTCTCTCAACAACTGTTCCAAAAAATCTCGAAAGATCACTGAGGAACAAGCAAGTCGACCGATTCTCCTAAGGCCAACCAGGTACCACACTTAAAGTCGACCGACTTCCCAGAGCTAAGGCCTATCGGTGTCCAAACAAAATAGCCAGCCGACTTCCAAGTTTGAGGACCAATCGAGTCTATGCGTAAAAGTGCAAAAAGCGGTTACAAATACAGAACTGCACAAAAAAAGACAATAATATCCTGTAACACCTTTATTAAACTAGATGCGAGCATGAATTTTACACTTTGTACCATAAGCTAAGAAACCATAGCTTGTATTAGGGGTTTTTCCCTCTCTAGGCTTTGACTTCTTGATGTTCTTCTCACTAAACCTATTATGTAGGGAGATCTCTCCTCTCTTCCCTCTTATAACTCATGGTTCTAATATATAAAATGAAACATAGAAACTAGGAATATTCCAAGCAAGTCTATTGTGCACTCTCCCCTTCCTCTCTCTCTTTATTCTTTCTACCTCTACCTAAAAGTATCTACAACTCCAATACTTGGGCATGCCTCACATGATAAATCTTGATTAAACACTTAATTTGTTTGTTTGTTTGTTTGTTAGATGTATTAATTTTTTTTTTTCGTGAAAGTTGTTACAAACTTCTATTATAAATTTTTTCATCTTAATAAGATTGTTTGGCATGGTCCTCACCATACCCAATTAATTGTTACAATCTTTTAATTATTATTTTATTTTTCTCATTTTAATAACATTGCTTGGCATGATATTCAGCCAAATTGTTGAAACCACCACTTTCATTCCGAACTTTAAAACTTTTCCAATTAAAACAGTTGTTGTAGCATATATGGAGGCATACGATAATTCTTACGAAAATTTATACATGTAGCATCCCATTCTTATACATTTTGGTATCTCATACCAAAAATTATATTTTTAGAAACACAATATCTCAACCTAAACATGAAAAAATATAGATTTTATAGTTCCATACAGTTGAAAAGTATGAATTTGATGTTAAATTTACAAAAATGAAAATTTTAATGTGAGATAAATAAATATATAAGAATTAGATGCTATCTTTACTTAAATTTTCCATTTTATTTATTATTTGCGAGAGAGAGCTACGTAGCCTTGAACATTTACTCCTTTTTATTCTCATCGAAAGCAGCGCTGAAAAGGAGAATGAGTATGATGGGGTCTCCAGCGGCAGTATCCTGCATCATCCTCGCGAATCTTCTCGCTGTTGTCACCGGGATCGAATCCCCTCAATACACTGTCATACACTCTGAATCCGATTTCGAGATTAGGGTTTACAGAGAGTCTACCTGGATGTCCGCTTCCTCGGATAAAATTTCCTTTGAGAAAGCTACAAAGCTCGGATTTCACAGGTAAAGCCCTCATTCTATCGAAGACCTTAAGATAAAGTTTGTTCTGCACTGTCCCTTGAGAATCGAACATAAACTTATGTACTTCTGTTTTTAGTTGTTGGAAATTAAACTAAACCTTTTTTTTTTGGCTGAATTCAAGTGTTGCTTGGATTTTGAACTATCAGGTTGCATTTATGGATTTAGTTCGCGGTTTATGGTGAAGCATTTTCGAGAAGTTAAATCCTCAAATTTACTAAATCCGGATTTCACCGATTTTTGAGCATAAATCCCGGATGTAATAAATCCTGCTATTCTGTGGATTTAGTAAATCTGAGAACAAGCGAAGAGAAAGACAGGCGCGAACAGGCTCACCTTCCTCAATGGTTTTGGGTAGGATCGGACCGTAAGGAGGAGAAAGATGAGAGTTTGGGTGGTTTCTTTCGCTGTGATTCCGTTGTTACTTTCTTAACTAGCTCTTATCGTTAGTGTATTATAGGGGTTTGGTCAGTGGAGGGACGCAGGCGAGGGTTTCGGGCATAGAGGTAAGGGTCTTTCTAGGTGAAATTCGGAGAAGGGGGAGTGATGTAGGTGAGGGTTTCGAGCAGAGAAGGGGAAGGAATGGATTTGTTTGTGTTTTAAATTTAATTGATTAATAATTAATAATTAATTAAAATATCGACAGATTAATTATTGTGAGTTAATGTCATATATAATTATTTAATAGTTAATTCATAAAAAATAAAATACATATTAATTTTTAATTTACTTAATAAAATTCTAAGCAGTTATTAATTAAAATGATTAATAATTAATTAATTATTAAATGTTAAACTGTTACTTAATTAATAATTAGTTTAATAAATTATTTATTAATAATTAATTAGTTTAATTATTAATTAGCATCATTAGGAATAAAATTTAAATTGAATTTAATTTAATTTAATAATTAATTTCTATCGTAGTAATAAATAATCAAAGTTTAATTATATTTTTTGTATTTTAACATTGCAACAAATTTTTAAATCCCGACAAATGTTTCCAAGTAGTTTTATATGAGTTAATTGGATTTATTTGGTAAAACTATTAAATAATTATAGGATTTAGTAAATTTGGTAACTTTTAATTAAGTCATATAAAACTATTTCAACCAAATAGTTTTGTATGATAATTTTTATGTTAACCATTGCAATCTTAATAACTTACATTCTAGAAGTTGCTAAACAACCCTTCAAGTGATGCGGTATAGAGAATAAAAAGGGTCATGCTAGTTGAGCCTGGCTTTTTAGCGTGCCTGAGCTATAACTCTACGTTTTGAAATTCATTCAGTCTAGAAAACTCCATAGAGTTTGCATATACTCATGAGATTATTCGGGAATGCTAAGATATTTGAGCTTAAAAACTCCTTCAACTAACATTTATATATCCTTGCTTAATTTGTATTGTTTCTACTATTTTAGGGTTTGACCTAAACATCTTCGGTTCGTATTATGTTTTTCTCTGTGGCTTTCTAGAGAAAATAAGGGCTCAACAAATGATCAATCTCAGATCATCAATAGACTACAACCCAATATAATTACTTCAGAGATGCGAAACACAGATTTCGTTCGTTTCCTACGCTAAGCGTAGCTAGAAGAATTAGAAACAAAATAATATGATATTATTATAAGCAAACGATAAGAATAAACACTAACAACCTTACATACTTTATAACATTCTTACAAACATCCGAGCAAGAAGACTTTAATTAGCCTATATGGCTAACACATATTTTATTTGCAAGGGAGGAAGAAAGAAAAAGAAGAAGAAGAGAACTCGCTATTTTTGCTCGACCCTCAATTTAAGAGAAGAGAGCATTATATAAGCTGTGAAAGGCACCGCAATCATCATGGCTGATGATATTTTTAATAATTCGCTTCTGCTTATGTGACCAATAATTCAGATGGTCGAAAATAAAGTCGACGATAGTTGAGTCGATGGAGAATTATTGCAGTACAGTTAAATTCCTTTTTAACAATTATTGTCTTACAGCCTGGTGGAGAGTAAGTGCTTGTATGGAACTTTCTTTTCTGATAATTATTTTTCTTTTCAACTGTTATCTTTACATTCCACTATTTTTGACTTTAAGTTTGTCTCGTGCTTTTTGTAAAGTATCCCGTTTTTTGAAATACATACATTTATGTATTTTTTTGTTTTGTAATTTTTGGCAAAATAATTCATTTACTTCTTTGCTTGCTGCCGCAGTATTTTTGCTTAGAATGAAGACTCATTTTTTGTACATAATTTCATGTATCTTCCGTGTAGGCTGCTTGCAATGACTATATATGAATAACTACTCCGAGCGATGATAAAATCAAAAATTTGTTGGATCTAGTTTTTTAGTTTCATTCCATATTTGGTACAAATCATCTGCTTTAGGTCTCTGGGATAATATTTCAATCGGTCTATATGTGGGAGTATTTGATTCGCCGCTTATTCCAAGCAGTATAAATGAGATAATTGCTTCTTGTTTCTTCTCGTACTTTGAGATAAGTTTGATATAATTTCATATATACTTTCCAATGCTTGACGACCATGTAGAATGTTACCACGACATCAATAACTGATTTTGGTAATTCTCTTAGAAGATTTTCATGCGTACTAAGCCGCAATTATATAATTCAGAGATAAGTTTATAATGTGTATTTCTATATATATAAACGACTTGGAATTTTCTGACTGTGTGAAAATAAATCTAATAATTAATTCTTTCCTCCTATAGATAATTGTTGTCATTCACCGACTGATTCTATAATACTCTTTACAGAGTTACTTCATGCATTTTGCAATATTTTTGCATAAGAAAGTATTTTATTTGAAGAAGTGAGTACTTCTTTTGTAATTTTGAGATATGTAAAGTCTTGCAATTCAATAATTGAAGAAGTAGATACTTTTTTTTGTAATTTTGATATTTGAAAAATCTCGTATTTTTGCAATTCATTAATTGAGGGTAATTTCTCTTCATGGATTTCTCATTCAGATAATTCTTTACTTTCAGTAATTTTCTTAGAATGTTATTACGTAAGCAATTTTACATTCTAATTTTTATATTTGTAATTCAAGCATTTCGAGATAATTGTTCAAACCCGAAAAAGGCTTTTCGTCAGCATCGCCTGCTATATCATATATCTTCATATTTTCAGTGCTTGTACTCATTTCTTGCATAATTCACGAGCTAAAGTGTTAGTAAGAACATTTTTATTTCTCTCAATATATTCTATATCGAAGCTATATGCAAAAAATCAACTTTTTCATCTTCTTGATCTTTTATTAGGTAAAGAATCTACAATTTTTTTTTAATAAATGAAATAGTTGTTTTATTATTTGTCATAACTAGAAATGTTTTGTTTAAAAATATTTCAAAATTTTTAATTATTTTTTTATTGCTAATAACCTTTTCTCATTAATATGATAATTTTGTTTTGTCGTTGTATACGTACCTGAGTTGTACCTGCACAAGAGTTCGAGAGCATTACGTCGAGCTTTTAAAATTGCTCCTCATACTAGTTCGGAGTTGTCAGTTTCTATAATTAAATAATCACCAGATATAAATAAATATAATTTTGGTAGGTTTTTACATAGATCTTTAATCTGTTGTAAAATTTTTTGATCATTTTCATCCAAGGACCAGATTATATTTTTGCGTAACTTATTTTGTAGTGTGGCTCGTAACTGCAAGATTTCTGATAAATACTTCAGCGCAGTTGATACATCCTGAAAACTGTTGTAAATCTTTTTTATTAGTAATATGTTTAAAGTACTCAATTTTTGTTAAAATATAATCTTGTTATTCGACTGCACTTTTATCTATAATAAGTCCTAATAATTGAATAGTATTGCTCATAAAAATGACTTTCTTTTTACTTAGAGTAATTCTATGTTTTTTTTTTTGGTGAAAATAAATCTAAATATTTTAAGTGTTGTGTAATAGTTTGGCTAAATATTAAAATATCATCTACATAAATAAGATAAAAGTAGGAGAATTCAACAAAGGTAATATCCACATGTCTTTGAAATATTTGTGGAACATTTTTTAATTCAAAAGACATAACGTTCCATTGGTAGTGACCCTAAGGTGTACTAAATGTTGTAAATTATCTACTATTTGGGTGCATCATAATTTGCCAGAAGTCAGATTTACAATCTAATTTAGAGAACCATTTAGCAGTTTTAATATGATTTATTAAAACTTCTTTATCTGGTAGGAAATAATGATCAAATTTTGTGTTATCATTAAGTTTTTATAGTTATTTACCATCCTTGCTTTTCCTTAAATCTGTTCAACATGATTTCTTACTAAAAAAACAGGGATACCATGTGGCTAGTACTTGCTTCGATTAATTTGAGGTTTACTAATTCTTGAATTTGAGTACGAAATTCTTTTTTATCTTCAGAGATATATTTTATAGGGCACACCCTAATGATAAGAGAAAGATTAATTGGTTCAATAGTTGCAACAAGCTCGTCTTCCGACCAAAATTGTTAGTGATTTTCTGAAAATGAGGGGTTAAATAAGGAGGATGCAAAAGCACGAAGTTCCTTAATTTTAGAAAGTTCGGGAGAAAACGTCATATATGCATGTGAGTTAAGAGTAAATAGATGAGGAAAAATAGTTTTGATTAGTTGATTCAAAGTAGAATCACCATGCTGCCTACGAAAAACGGGTGCGGTAGTATGAAATTTGGGCGTGCGGATTAAAGGACAAAGGAGTGGGTGATGAGTGGGGGTAACTAAGGTGATTTCATTCAAAGATTGAATAAATGACATGAAAGTCTTAAAGAAATTAATTCCTAGAATTAAATCAGGGTCATTGTAAGATAGACACCATAATTTAGATATTTTAATATGAGCGGATTGAATAACTAATTGATCGATTCAATATTCATCTATAGTGCGGAGACCATTAAAGGTTTCAAGTAGTAGAGGTTCAGTATGTACAGGGATATAGTCTGGAAGGATATATTTTTTATAGATAGTGATATCACTACCAGTGTCAGATAGAGCATGTGTAGGAATAAATTCATATGTAGGAATATATAATTCTATCATGATATAGCTATGAAAGTGGGACATTACATTGTAGAGTATGTTGATCTATATGAATGATATCATGTGTAAATGTAATAATATGTTGTTGGAGAAAATCCTTTCTTACTAAAATTCAATTAGAATTTTTGTCGTCCTTTAAAAATAAATGTTGGAAATCAATTCATTGATTATTAATATCTTAGAAACCAAAGAGTAAATTGGCTTCATGAGTATAGGAATACTTTTGTCCAATGTAATCTTGATATATATATATGGAGTATCTTTTAATATCTGTTAGTTTGTTGGTACTAAGTTTTGATCTATATGTGAACGATGTGATCCTATATCTACACATTATTTTTCATATTTTTCAGGAATGATATAATATCCAGAAACTAATAATTAATTATTTTTGTAATCTTTCCGGCCGATGGATGATCTAGTTAGAAAGATAGAGTGATTAATATCAAAAGAACGTTTAGGTTGTATAGGCAGAGAATTAGAATTTTTAGTGAAGCTAAGTCATGGATGCCTTTGGCTACCATATGTTCTATTTTCATTAAAATCAAGAAGAAGATTAGATGGAGGAGTAATTTCTAATTCACTAATTTCTTCAGTTTGAATAGTGTGACCAATATAAGAGAAGAGGGGATCTAAATGAATTGGATCAATATGTGGTTTAAACGCTACTGTATTATGTTGATTACTGTATGCATAAGCAGTTTGATAAATAATACTATAACCTATACTTCCTTCACGTAATTTTACTTTGTCTGGCTTGTGTCGTAATGTAAGAGACCGACTTAAGTGTTGATTATTACTATTTACAGCATAATTTGCCTGTAAATTAAATATTAAAGTTTGATAACATTTACTTCTTGTATTACGCCTAATAAAGCATCCTTTTTGAAAAGTATAATTGTATCATCATAAATCAAGATAGTAATAGAGCTATCAATTCTTTTACGAAAATATGCTTTAATTATGATCCGAATTCCTCCAAAATATATATATTTATATTTTTTTCAGGATTTTTAATTCTTTCTAAATCTTATATTTTTATTTGTTGATTATACAGAGGTATTCGTGTACTTCCTTCTGCATTTAAAACATCAATGTGATGTTCCCCTTGACGAATACTTCATTGTATATATCTTTTCCAAAGAAAAATAGGCATGTCAAAACAATCTTTACTTCTAAGGGATAATTTTTGTTTTCATATCTTAGTATAGACCTCTCTAGATAATGTAATGTCTTTAAAATTCAATAGTGTTGTCATTAATAATAGCTGTTTCAAAAGGCTTTGTCCATTAATGAGTGTATAAATATTTTTTTATTTCATTATCTGAATAGCTTATGTTTATTAAGTTTTCTTCAGTATCTGATAATTCATAAAGTTCTTCTTCATTATTAATGTTAGAAAAATTGAAAATTGGTTCTAGCTCTTTTTCATTTATAATTGCTACAGATTTTACATGACTTACTTTAGTCTTTTGGGGACGTATTTGCATATTGTCCTTCCTGTTTACAAATCCAACATTTACTAATTATGACATTTTTAGTATTTATATTATTGTTGGTCTTTTGATCATTTTTTCTAAACGCTCTCTTATTAGGATTAAAATATTTTTTTTTTGTATTTTCTTAAAGAATTTTTTCTTTTTATTCTTTGTAGAGCAAGTACAAGTGTCATGGGAAGAAGAACATTTGTCGATTGTTTCAATAATATTTTTGCTAACAATATGTTTGATTGTCTTTTAAACCAAGAAATCATTTCTTTTCTATTCCAGTAAATGCGTTTTCTAAAAATATATAGTCATCTTCGTCTTTTAAATTATAATTTTATATTGCTAACTATATTTATTTACCCATTTGTCGATTGTTTCAATAATATTTTTGCAATAATTAATATTTAAATAGATACTGTGTCCACTAATGGGTTCAGGTATTAGATTTTGATTGATTAGGTCTTAGAGTAGGAATACGTTTAATAATTGGTGGTAGGTAATGTGCATAAGAACTAGTATTGTGACTGGTAATAACTTCATTAGAATTAGATTGAGTATTTGAAAGAGGAGTATCAACTGAGGAATAATTAATAGAAGTGTTCACAAATTGGTGTTATGTTAAAATATTAATTAAAATATTTGTTTCTTTTTCAATTTGAGAAGGTTTTTCAATTGAAATGACTTCATTAATTCAAATAGCTTCTTGTATATTTTCTTGAGAATTGTATTTTGTTTGATTCATCCATCCAAGATTTTCTGGATGAGAAGACAATATTTTTAAACTGCAGCATTCGACAAGAATGACTGTTGTGGCTACACAACTATTTAAAATTTGTTTATTTTGAATTAGTCTCATACCTAACTCGTGTATATTAGAAGTGCTTTCTGTGTGTGCTAATTTCTTATATTGAATTTGTTTTAATCCATAAATTAATGAGTTGGTAGTTAAATATAGTTTCAGAATATAATCTTGATTCAACTTGTTGTTTTAGGATCATATAACTAATAATGATTCATTCATTTGAATTACCTAAGAGAGACATGATATGAAAAAATTGGTCTTTTAGAAAGACTTCTAATTGTTAAATTTTTGTTCTAAATAAAATTTATTCATTATTAACCTCTTCAAATATATCTGACCTAAGTTCATCAAAAAGAAGTCCCTTTTTAATTCTTCTTCTTCTTTTATTTGAAATTTATAAGAGGTAAAATTAGATTTATATGACCATGAAGGTGCACAGAAACATCTGTTGTGCATAGAACATTCATATGTTTTAGCCTGTTAATGTTTAGGACATTCATTGGTTTTAACACTGTCATTGCCGGTCTCAAGCCTAGATGTGAAAATTGGAAGTTTGCATTAGGTAGTCGACGACCAACGTAAAACTTATCGAAAAAATACGACAAATTTTTTTGATAATTGTGTAAGTGTTAGGGTGTCTCCTGGAAACGATGCGTTGTATGATCTGAATACAGTGAAAAGTGTGCAAGAGTTGCTGCACCGGCGCCCGGGTGTAGTGTTAAATAAGCAAATATTTCCACATTGCGAACAGATGTGTGTAAAAAAGTTAGCCCATAAAACTAATATTAGGGTATGTTCTAGGAATATAGTTACACTCATTAGTAAATTAATGAAATTAGTTGATATTATAATTCATAGAAAAATAAACATCTTATATGTTCTAAATAGGTTGGAGAAAAAACTAATGAGATTGATAACTTGGGTTTTATAAACTTTGGTATTCAGATAAGAGTCACAATAGAAATGATGTAGGTGTAATTATAGATAAGGGTTTTAAGATGATGTTGCAAAAATTAATGAGATGGAGATTGGATTATAACCCTAAAGATTACTGTTGATAGTAAGATTTTTAATATTTTAAGTGTTTATGCTCTTCAAGTAGGTTTAGATATAGGTTCTAAAGAATGATTCTAGAATGACTTAGAATACTTAATACAAATGATACCACTTGAAGAAAAAAATTTTATTGGAGGAGATTTAAATGGACATGTCGTTAGAGTGGTGAAATATTTTAGAAATATTCATAGTGGCTACTGCTTTGGAGTGATTAATGAAGAAGATAGAGTTGTATTAGATTTTGTTTTAGCTTATGATTTTGTTATTGCTAATAATTTATTCAAGAAAAAGATATGAGCATATTATTACTTATAAGAATGAATCTAACAAAATAAAAATTGATTATTTTTTTATGAGAAGAAGAGATCGTCGAGAGTGTAAAGATTGTAAGGTCATTCCAAGTGAGGTTTTAAGTATTAAACCTCGATTATTAGTTATAGATTTTAAGATGAGTTGAAAAATAAAAAATACTAGAAATCATCGTCGTAGAATTAGATGTGGTTACCTAAAAGGCATAAAAAATTATTTGATGAATAAAATTCAAGATTTCAAAATTCCCGAAGTTCATGAAAAATTCTATGTAGGATAAAGTAACAAACACTATTAAACAAGTGATAAAAGTTGTACTTAGAGTATTAAAAGAAAAAAATTTTATAAATAAAAATAATTGGTGGTGGAATAATAATGTGCAAGAAAAGATAAAATATAAGATGATATGTTATAAAAATTGGTTTAAACGTAAAAGTTTAGAGAACTGGGAAAAATATCATATGACCAGTAAATAGCCTAAGAGAACAATCTTTGATGCTAAAAATTCTGCATTTAGGGATCTTTATAATATATTATATACTAAGGAGGGATATAACTATATGTATAAACTAGCCAAATAAAGAGAAAATAAAAGTAAATATTTAACTAATATAAAGTGTATTAAAGATGAAAATAAAAGTTTTTTTTTAAAAAAAGATGGTCAAAAAAGTTAGGTGAGTTATTTTGATAAACTTTTTAATGAAGTTTTAGAAAATATGATCGACCTTAGTAATCTTAATATTGTTAATAATAATAAAATATTTCATTTTTACTGTCACATCAGTAAAAAAGGTTGAGGAGACTTTAAAGAAAACCAAAGGTGAAAAATCTGTAGGACCTGATGATATCGCAATTGAATTGTGAAAATATTTAAGAAATTTGGGAGTTTCTTGGCTTACTAAACTCTTTAATATTATTTTAAAAACTAAAAGATGCCTGAGGAATGGAGGAAGAGTATTGCCTAAGGAGTGGAGGAAGAGTATTTTGGTCCTAATTTTTAAGATTAAAGGGGATGCACAAATGTGTAAATTATAAAGGAATTAAGTTGATGTATCATACTTTAACGTTATGTGAGGGTAATTGAACATATGTTAAGACGTATTATTAAGATTTCTCATAATCAATTTGGATTTATGCTGGGCAGGTCTACTATGGAAGCTATACATTTTTTGAGAGGTTTGATGGAGAAGTTCAGAGATAATACAGAGGACTTACATATGATTGTTATTAATTTAGAAAAAGCTTATGATAAAGTTCCAAGAGTTATCCTTTGAAGAGCTCTTGAGAAGAAAGGTGTTTATATGACTTATACTCAAGTCATTAAGGCTCTGTTTGGCACAGCTGCAGCTTCACAGCTTTTCAGCCGCAGCTGAGCTGCCCCAGGAAGCTGCTGCGGGAAAGCAGCTACGGGGAAGCTGGCTGTCTGTTTGGTGCAGCTATGTAAAAACAGTTGCAGAGCAGCTGTTTCTGAAAAAATGACTATTTTGTCCTTGTTTGATAAAACTGTTTAAAGAATGGTTGTAAAAGTGAATTTTTTAACTTCATTAGTAAAATTTTTTAAGTAATAAATTAGTGGAACTTGAATGTGTTAAATAAATAATAAATGTAAATTTTAGGTAATTGTAAAAGTTATGAATGCCAAGCTTTGATGATCAAACACATATATTTTAATTTTTCATCGTTTATGAAAATTTAAACGTAAACGTTGTTAAAAAGCATCTGAACGTAAACGTTGCTAAAAAACATCTGAACGTAAATGTATTTGACATTTGCCGAAAATAACACATTAAAGAAAATAACTATGTCAGCAGAACTTGTAATTTATTTTGCACAAGAAGCAAAGGAGAGTGTGCTACGAGATTGCTCTACATGGCTAAGGGCATTGACTCATGGTGCAAATAATGACAGTTCTAGCATTTCCTTCAAGACAAAGTTGTAGTATGCGTGTCAGCTTTGATGCAGGTTGCTACTAGAAAATTTTGAAATGTTTAACAAATCAGATTCACCAAACATCAAGAGAGAAAAAAAATTTACATGCATACCACCCAATTCTTATGTATTTACCAATATATATACGAATTTGATGGTATAAGGAATTGGATGGTATATGAAATAAAAAAGATCTTAAAATTTAAAAAAAGAATTAATTACAGCAAAACTCTACAGAACTACAACAAAGTTCTGCACAGAACTACAAATAATGCTGATGCACAGAACTACAAATATAGCTCTCTAATGCAAAAGTAGCTGAGAAAACTTGCTTAAGCTTGAATCTGTAAAAGAAAAACTCCACAGAACTACAAATATTGCTGATGCAAAGTTCTGCAAACACCCTAGAGATACATAAGAATTGCAAGACCACAAAAACTATAAAATCAGACTTCTGAAAAAGCATATTTCTACAGGTGAGGCAGATCCGTGAGCACATAAAGGAAGTAGAATCAGATTTCTACATGGAAATCTAAAGCCCGAGCATTGTCGAACAATGTTCTATAGAACAAGAAAGTAATGCAAAAATTGAGTTATTCCCAAATACAATTTGAAGCAGGACAATGCTGAACCTGGAAAGCATGAATTCCCAAAGGTAATACAGAAATTGAACTATTCCCAAAGGCAACTTTACGACAATGCAAAAATTGAGCTATTCCCAAAGGTAACTTTACGGTTAAATTGAAGTTTATAGTTGCTATCATTGTCTACATTCTAGCACAAAATAGTTCATGTAATCAAACCACTAGAAGTCCATAAATTAAAATCATGTATATGAATGTAAGTAATGCAGAAATTGAGTTATTCCCAAAGGCAACTTTACAGTTAAATTGAAGTTTATAGTTGTTATCATTGTCTACATTCTACCACAAAATTAAGATAATTCTCAGTCCCAACTCCAGAACACACTTGATACAAAACTATTTCAGACTGCAAGGATGTGACCTTCTTCATTAAGATACTATGGCTTTAGACTTGAAAATGAAAAATAAAGCTTCAGTTTACTGAAATGGGAATAATAAATCTACCTTCCTGGAAGAGTTTAGGAAGACGAGATTTCAATATTTATTTATAGGTAAGCAAAACACAAATTGACAAGGTATGTATAAATGAGTTTCTTATTTGTTAATTAACCAAAAAAAAAAACCGATAGCATTCATCTTTGGTTAAAAAAAAACATTGTGGATGCAGTGGTATGTATGTAAATGCTCTTGTTTCAGCTCCAACATACCAAAAATAATTGAGTACAGCTCGGGCAAGTTACAAATATAGCACTTCAAACATTGATAATTACAAAGCAAGCACCCTTTTTCATTGAATGCTGTAAAAGGCACCACTCAAATCAGATTTTAAACAGAAAGAATGCTGTAAAAGACAACACTCAAATCAGATTTTAAACTAAACTTTGCTTTTTTACATTTACACCATGCAAATCAGATTTGAATTCAACGGAACAAGAATTCTGAACTTAAATATTGTGTGGTATGTAAAATAAAGCAGTAGTAAAATTAATTTTATATAAGAATTCTGTGCTCTAAAATATATAAGAATCCTGTGCTCTAAAATATATGTAAATATATAAGAATTTTGTGCTATGTATGTAAAGCTTGGGAATCAACTTTATTATATGAAGACCTTTGGGTGGTGGTATAAATGCACAAAGCAAAGCTTAGGTGTTAGATGTGTAAATACATAAGAATTTTGGCAGTCCTAACGCTGCTTTTCACAGAGGTTGTTTCCATCAAGACCTAACAGTATTTCTTAAAGTTTTCCATTACAAAACAGAGTCACGTTCCAAGTTTAAGAGAGTTGGGCAAAATGCTGTTGTTCATGATGGTGAAGGCATACCGGAGAAGCATGTGCGGTGTAGTACTTCTTGTTAAAGGGCAAAAGACTTTCCATGAAAATGAAGCAGTAGTTTGAAAAGAGCATTAGCAGGCATTGCCCATGCTGAAGCATGAACATTTTTTGTACAGAAGCCGCCCACCATATATGCAATTTTAGCACACAAATTTGACTCAAGAGACAATTATGAACCCATCACACATCCATACAGACAAACATAAAAAAACTAAACAAAAAGAAAGTTCATCAAATTTGAATAAGCCTCCATCATAAGCGACAACCTCCTTAACAGAAGGCAATCTCCGTGTTGGGGGATAGCAGAAGGCAATCCCCCAACACAAAAATCTAACTACTTTCAGCATTATCATTGGTGCTAAAAAAATACTACAAGATATCACAGTATCAAAAAAAGTAGCTCAATGGTTTTCATATAGTTCTCAGGTCTAAAACTAAAAAAAAAAACAACGGAATAGATAAATATGAAGTTGAATAAAAATCAGTGTAGCAACATTTTTAATAATATTCAACTAATAAAGTCTCAAATTCTTCATTCATAGGCATACTATCTCATCAGTAATTCGTTCCCTCAACTCTGCCATCTCGCTTGCACCTTCCTCATCAGTGAAGGCAATGGAAGCCTCGGTCTCTTCTTCTGTGAAAGACTGACCTAACTGATATTCAAATGCTTCCGAAAGCACATTTTCTTCATCCTCTTCAACAAAATGGAAGTCGATATCGCTACGGGAATGATATCTTATGTAATTAAATGAAAATATGACTCTAAATAGGACGCAATGGAGAAAAAAGATTCATGTAGCGAACCCCACTTAGGGAGATAAAGGTTTTGTTGTTGTTGATGTTGATCGTCAGGCTCTGATACCATTTTGTAGTTTTCATTTTCTCAAATTTAATATTAAATAACTTTATTTTTTCTATAGAAGATGAGCAACCCCATTATTGTCGATTGCTTAAGCATTGGAGAAAGAACATTGTAAATAAAAGGCGAGCAACCCTATTATTCTCCATTTTTTTTATTTTGGTCTGATTTTCTTTTCTTTTTTTTTTCAAGTATGATTTTCTATGACGCTGAACGTTGGCCTTTAAAAGAGAAGCATAAAGCTAAGTTAGGTGTTGCCAAGATGAGAATGCTTAGGTGGATGAGTGGCTTTACACTTAGAGACAAAATGCGAAATGAATATATCTGTGATAATTGCGGATAAAATTAGGGAGAGTCATCTTAGATGGTTTGGTCACATTAAATGTCGACCATTTGATGATCCAGTTAGGAGAGTAGATGTTTTAGTTTCGACTATGTTAAGAAAGACAGAGGTAGACCTAGAAAGATTTGGGCTTATTGTATAAAAAAATGATATTAATTTATTAAAATTTGACACTCATTTGGAAATGGAGAAAAAAGATTTCTTGTAGCCACCCCACTGTCGGCACTATTTTTGGTGTGGGGTTTGCCCGTAAGAAACTATCGGTCATCAGAATTGAAATCCCGTTGCCCGCTTCGGAAGGACGTTAAAGGCCCGTAAGAAGCTGTCGGTCATCGAAATTGAAATCCCGTTGCCCGCTTCGGAAGGACTTTTTAAAAGTTAGTTTTGAAAAAGATGAAGTCAAACTGACTCCATAATTTTCATAGTTTAAATGAAAGAGCACTTTACCTCAAATCCTGTATCTATCCCGGACTCCATAATTTTCATAGTTTAAATGAAAGAGCATGTTTTGAAAAAGATGAAGTCAAACTGACCCCATAATTTTCATAGTTTAGATGAAAGAGCGCTCTATTGAAAAAGATGAAGTCAAACTGACCCCATAATTTTCATAGTTTAAATGAAAGAGCACTTTATCTCAAATCATGTATCTATCCCGGGTCATCGGAATTGAAATCCCGTTGCCCGCTTCGGAAGGACATTTTAAAAAAAAAATTTAATTTTGAAGATGAAGTCAAACTGACCCCATAATTTTCATAGTTTAAATAAAAGAGCGCTTTACCTCAAATCAAGAAGCTGTCGGTCATCGGAATTGAAATCCCGTTGCCCGCTTCGGAAGGACGTTGAAAAAAGAATTGAAATCCCGTTGCCCGCTTCGGAAGGACATTAAAAAAAATTTTAATTTTGAAAAAAAATGAAGTCAAACTGACCCCATAATTTTCATAGTTTAAATGAAAGAGCACTTTACCTCAAATCTTGTATCTATCTCGAAAGATGAACACAAGAATTGAAGGTGAGACTCAATCAAATAAACTAAAGAAAGTTATGACATCCGTTTGGTCTACGAAACCACT